>VUQG01027676.1:5914-51959 GCA_015106755.1 Etia nguti | reverse complement strand
AATTGATTGCTTACCCTAATTGCTATTCACTTCAACGAAAATGTCATCTGAGCACACCCCATTTTGATGAACATTACACTTAACACTAGTTATATTTTATATAATATTTCAAATAGTTAATTATATCTATATGTTACAATAAGGTGGTGTCATGCTGAGCAGCCTGTATGCTTACCATCAAAATCATTGAGGTAACGGCCTGGGATGCTGGCAAGCATGGAGATTTATACTGGCCAGCTGCACAGAGTTGTCTTTGGTCTGTGTAGCAGCTCTATAACTGCAACCTAACCTTCTTGACAGTAGCTTGCTCGCTGTGATGGATGGATGTGTTTAAGTCAGGTTAAAAGTCCACTCCCAGCACCTCTGTGAGACAAACAGTATTTAATCTTGAATCCTGAAAGGCTGCCGGTAATATAGCTATTGCTGGGCTTGATGAACAAAGTCAGGAGACTTGCTCCATTGAGTCGAGGCTGGATGGATGAAACCCTGGCTCCTGTCCCACTCCTCAGATTACCCACCTGCTCTGATCATGGGCAGCGTGCACAATTGCATTAGCTGTCCCTCTCAACTAATAAGGCTTGCAAATGAATCTGAACGATAGCGCAGAGTCACCGCAACAGACTTCCAAATTTGTTTTGACTCTCCTTGATGTCATTTCCATGTTGTAAGTGATTGCATTCGCTTTTCCGAGAGCTGTTTGTGTGTTTCCCAATGGGAGCGGGCCAAATACAAAGCCAGGTAATAAAAGCAGCATTAGCAGGCCAATTAGACTACGGTCCTGCTTCGGCAAAACAAATCATTTCATCGCATCTTTCACAATAGGGCATCACGGCTCTTCTGAGTAGCAATATTTCATAGCCAATTTCCTGCACCTCAGCTTTATTCACCAACTTTTGTCAATAAATCTCACCTCATATCCATATTTATTGAGCTGAGAGTTGGAGGCCAGGAGTGCTGGGCCCAGATAATGAAGACAGCGTGGATTGAAATCTCTCTGAGGTTTAACACTTCCCACTGATACTCATTCTTCGGATGCATATACAGACCTTGTAAAACTGACTTGATGCCAGATCCATGTCTTGGTGATCAGATAGGCAATAAATTATTTTGACTTACATGAATTCACATGTGTATGCTTTGTTCATTTTCGTGGCACGATTAGCAAATAACACCACAGACCACTTTCAAGTACTTTGTATTTAGTGATGAATGTATTCCGAACGTAGGAACTGTTGTGTTGTCCCAAGATTGCTGAGTGTGTTCCATACCAAATCCTGCTAGGACTAAATCTTGCAGAATTCAGTCCTGCAGTATCTTTGAGTGGAGATAACAGACATGGTTCTGTAGACAATATATGCCCTCAGCATCCGTATCCATGCATGAATAGTCCTGCTCTCACTATAAGAGAAAGTAGGATTATGTGTCTTAGCTTTTAGAGTCTGATTTTCCTCCCCGCCTGCCCTTTTCTTCTCTCCCTCGCTGCGGAAGGTCACCTGAAGGAGGTAATCCCTATTCCTCTCTGTTTTCTCTTTTATCTGAGGGGCTTTGTGTCCAGCACTGGACCCCATCCACTGATCACTAAAGGAAAAGCTGAAGCACAAACTGAGAAGCAGAGGAGAACAGCTCGATGCATGAGATTGCTGCCTTTTATCCCCCTGGTGTGAATAGCAAAATAAGTGCCTTACTATAAAGCACGGGTCGGGATTTAAAATATGTATGAGTTCTGGTTTTCTAATACATTGAGCAAACTTACTTATAGGATGGAATCGCTGTTCCCTCCCAGATTCAGAGCACATGTATGTGTAGCATGGGACAGAAGAGTGTTCCAGCACCCAGGGGATATGAAGATATATTTACACTCTCTTGTTTTGTGCTGTTTTATGCCTGTTGTTTACATACACTGCTGGAGAATATCACTGGAAAGCCCCAAAGGGAGATGTCACCTGCTGTCTACCCCCTTGTACTGTAGCTGTTTGACCATGAGATGAGTTTGCACTATGTTTTACAGCTACAAAGTATAACTTTGTTTTTGAGCATTTAACTAAGTGAAAGGTAACAATGTAACTGCTATTTGACAAATGTTGCTGGTTGATACCAAACTTGATGGCAGAGTCATTTGGCAATCATGATGCATGCTTCTACTTGGCTGAATGACTGATGGGACAGTAAAAAATGAATCACATCCAAGCAGGAGGAAGGGTTAGCCATGCTACTGAGGAACATTACCCCCCTCTGTACGTAATGAGACATACTTAAAACAGCAATCATCCCCTCCTTTGAACTCTGGGTCACAGTGTGGAATCAATCCCTCAGGTGATTGAAAAGAAAGGCCATATGTGAGCGAGAATGAGCATATTAACCAAGGTCACATGCACTGCACACACTTTCTGCATGTGGAATGGATGTTCTTTCAGAATTGCTGAGTGTGATTAAATCTATGGCTTAGACTCACATTCAGGCCCTAAATCATCAGTCAGGTCATTACGTGTGCTATGAGGTCTTCTCCAAAGCTGTTTCTTTCAATTGAATTAGGGTATTATTCTGGATAATTTGCTTTGGAGATTAGCACTTCATACAGGCTACGTGTTCATAATTGCTTTAGGATGAACAAGGAAGAACGATTCGAGACAGAGACATTGGAGTGGGTAAGTATTAAATGTCTGGACAAAGAATTATTATTTTAGGTGTATTTGCATTGTTCCTACTTATTAAAAGTTGTATTTCAAAATTTAAAGTCAGTATTTTTCAGTCAGTCATTTTCTATTTGTCAGTTTTCATTACTTTGTAGCTGATAGCTCGTTGTTGGTTTTATATTTCCACGTAGAAAGCAAGACCTCACAAACACTTTATCACAACTGGGCAGGGAGGTGTGAGGTTTCATAACTTCATAACAGTGAACGTTAAAATGTAAATGAATGTACTGACACATATGGAAGAACAACTTTTGTTTCATTGTTTTTGTTAAATGTTCTGGTCTTGTGAGGCTGACCGTGTGTGTGTGTCATGGCAAAATGTGGTTCTTTAGATAACTCCTTTAAAATAAACTACAGCGAAGTGGCTTTATGTACATGGGTAGTTCTTTATTTAATTGTCCATCTGTTGACAAATTTTATCAATATAATAACATCGTATCCATAAGCCACAATACTTTACAGATGGGTAACAGGGGTCAAAATAAAGGCTCAGCGATGGATGTGGTCTAAACCATGAGTACTGAATAAAGAGGAGCAGGGATGGGGTTGCTCGGTAAAGAAAATACATTCCATTAAAAGACCATCAGCAAGAAGCTCGGTAAGAAGGTGAAAACTGTTGATGTGATTATTTGGAAATGGAAGAAATATAAAATGAGCACCAACTGCCCTCAGTTTGGAGCTCCATGCAAGATCTTGCCTCATGGGTTGAGAATGACCATGAGAAAGATGGTGGATCAGCCCAAAACTATATTTGATCTGCATTAATGATCTGAAGAGAGTTGGAGCAGAAGTCGCCAAGAACACCAAGGTCCCCCTGCTTAAGAAGGCACATGTACAGGCCAGTCTTACGTTTGCCAGTGAATATCTAAACATTCCATGAAGGCTTGGGAGAAAGTGCTGTGGTGAAATGAAACCAAAATCAATCTCTTTGGCATCAACTCGATCCACTGTTGTTGGAGGAAGAGAAATCCCCACAGTCAAGCACAAAGGTGGAAACATTATGCATTGGGGCCTATTTTTCTGTTAAGGGTTCAGAAAGACTTCACCACACTGAAGGACCAATAGATGCGGCCATATACTGCAAAATCTTGGACAAGAACATCCTTCCCTCAGACAGAACATTAAAGATGGGTCATGGATGGGTCCAGCATGACAACAACCCAAAAAAATATTGAGCCAAGGCAACAAAGAAGTGGCTAAAAAAGAAGCACATTTAGCTCCCATCCTCAATTCTATAGAAAAGCTGTGGAGGGAGCTGAAGCTTTGAGTCAAGCGGCAGTCAATAAATCTAAAGAGAGAGGATTTAGAGAGTTTCTGTAAAGAGGTGTGGGGAAAAAAAAACAAAAAGAAAAGTGATCAACAACAAGAAATGTTTTACCCTTTGCTTGCCAACTAGGGTTTCTCCATCCTAGTCATGTTTTGCTTGGGAATTAAATACATATTTCACACAGTGACATGCAAATCATTTTTTAACTTTTACGTAATGTCTCTTTTATTTTGGTTGCTATTCTACATTAAAATGAAACTACACTGAAATGAAACTACCATCAACATCACAGACTATTCATTTCGTGAGCAATGTTACAATTTCCCCAGGATTTCAAATAATTATTCTGTGACTATATACCTCCTGTGTAAACTGTGTGGAATCCTTTCTCAAAATGGTCCCTACAGTCTTCATAAATTGTACAAAACACTAAACACTGTCTGTGTGGTCAAAGTTAATCTGTGGGAATAACTTCCGTTCTTGATCTAAGACCATGATAAAATACGACTCTGCTGTGATTTTAGCTTTCAGTTGGATAAGAAAGGCCCAGTGATATACATATTCACCGTGTTGAAGATAAATCCTTGCCGAGGGCGAAGACATCATGGAAAACAGAAAGCTATAGTGCTGTGATAATGAACTGACAAGACCTGCTCTGCAACTGCGCTTCCATAAACCCCCGATGGCAATTTACGAGGTCAGAGTGACCAGAACACCTCACCCGTACACAGAGGACTACGACAGCCTTTCAGATCACAGTTGTAGTGTCAGCTAACATGAGATGACATGGCCTATTGAAATCATGTGTGACAGCCAGAAGCACACAGGTCTGTGGACTGAATGCAGTAAATATTTGGGCAAGCTAGCATTGTCATCTGCTGATTGTTAACGCTTCCTCACTGTGCCACTCTAACACTATCAATGTTTTCTGGGATCACTGCCAGAGACACAGCGTGTAAAATATATGATATATATATATATATAAAATGATGTAATATTGAACACTCAGTTAGATGAACTTATAGCCGGAGGACAGTGATTTCAATTATTCAGGGGAATGTAATTACAAACCTCAGCATCTAGGGTTGTGCAGTTTTGCCACAAGCAAAGATCATCCAGGGTCTGTTTTTATTGATATTCTCATTTTGCCGGAGTCAGGGATTTCAGCAATTCTACACCACAGATCGGCTGAACACAATTAGGGCAGCGTCTCCCATGAGAAGCTGGCCACATAGAGTGCCTGGATAACAAGCCCATACTGAATTAGTAATATGGTAAATAAACTACTGTTTGGATGGAAAACCCAATATGCCAAGAAATGGAGTTGCAAAAACTCAGTTAAGGAAATCTATGGGGTCTAAGAAGCATGCTGTTGATGCTATTGATTTAGCATTGCCAAGGTAATAAGGGATACCTTTTATTACACACTGCCTTAATATCTTTCTTGTTTGAAGTGATATATGATATATTAGGTTTTCAATTTAACTACATAAAGGATTGAATGGCTTTACATAACTTTATACAATACAATATTTCATACAAAATTTCATCAATAATGTTCTACACTTTGGTTACTTACTTCTTTCTTCCCCAAAAATAATGAGAAGACTGGTCACACTTTTGCTGGTTAAAATGAACTGGGGTAGAGGCAGGGGTTGGGCAATTCTAGGCTTTGATGGCCAACTCACACCATTAGTCATCAAGTAAATTCTGGCCACCCCTCTGGTCATACCACACAATCAATGATGAAGACTGTTAACCAGATGTTCGAGTCTCTCTGTAATTGGAATGACTACTCGTCCATGAGTTCTGCAGCTTTTCGTGTCTGTGTCTGCAACTGAGTGCAGTCCTTCAGGCATAATCACAGAAGTGGGGTTATCTCACGTGAAACTGCAGATTTTATAGCACTACTTTTTAAAAAAAATAAAATAGTTTTGCTACAGCTGTTGTTCCCACATGTATCTGTTTAGATTGTGTTTATCTTGTGAGCTTTATAAAGAATTTTTAAAAATCAATGCTAATTTTTTCAAATCACTTTTACACTTAGTGTGGTCCTCACACTTTACAATATGGCCCACGATTAATAAATAGATTTTTTTGAAATTACGATGTAATAATATTTAGATACAAATGCCTAAAGGTAGGTTCACTAAAATAAGGGACTAACAAGTGTTGTTTTTACGGTAAACAATAAAACAATTATACTGTAATTAAATTAAGTACTGCATAACTCATTTAGCAGAAAAACAAATAACTGTAAGTACACTGTCCTTTTAAGGGCATAGGCTGCAGTATGGAGTGGCATAATCTTACCAAACTTCTGGGTATTTTACAGATGTACAGATGCAAAAACATAAAGATGTCAAAAGGCAAGTTTAAGTCATTCCATATTACCATCTATGCCTCGAAAAGTACAGCAAAAGTACTTGTTAATGCTGGATGGGGAAATTTTGTTGTTCCAAAAAGTTACTAGTTAATTACACACTTCTTAAAATTAATTATGCCATACTTAAAATTACTTACAGTATAATTTGTGTCTCTTTTCCTGTAAAATACCTAGAAGTTAGGCAAAGTTAAGCCACTGTATAATATGGCACATACACCACAAATTACAGCTTACTTGAAATTTAAGATGGAAGACATTGTTTTTCTGCTAAATTTCAAGACAATTGCAGATTGCATTATAGAATAATTATTTATTTGTTTCCTGTAAAAGGCCTGCCTTGTTATTCCCTTATTCTAGTGTACTACCTGTAAGTATGTGTATGTAAATATAATTACATTGTAATTTCAAATGAAACACAGTGAAATTCAATTTATTACAGGAGTATTATGCCCATACTTATAGGCCATATTATAATGTGTTACCACCTGATAATTGAAGAGCAGCAATCATCTACCTGTTGCTCACAAACAGACATGCCATTTTTGTGCTAAATAAACAAACTGTTGGCTTTTCTTTTACATACCTTACAGAAAGGTATATCACTTTCTTAATGAAAGTCAAAATGGTGAACTATTCCTTTACTTATTTATTTTTTGTTTTGTATTCTACACCAAATCTGGAAGAAAAGCCCACACTGACACCAAATTGAGCTCTGAAACTTTCCTTTAATCCTCTGATTAGCTCTTGAGGTTAACACTCCAGTCTGCGCGAAGGTGATTACACAAGAAAGCTTAAATCACTAAATTGCTTTTGGAGCCATTGGCTCCCTGTTGTTATTTTTATTTAAAAGAAGCAGTTGGATTTGCAAAGGAAGGAGGTGAAACAATGAGTGGTCATTGTTGTTAGCAGTCTTTACCTACTGAGCAATAGACATGTTTCTTGTGTAAAATGCAAGATGTCCTCGATGTATTTGTTTGTTTTTGTCACTTCACAAGACCGTTTCCCTTGTCCTCCCTCCATTAATACAAATAAAACTGTATGGTGCAGCCTTGCATGAAAATGTAATCTTACTTTTATACCATCAGAGAATGCTTCGGTTGATTCAGGGCATCATCAACATGTACGTTATCCGGGTAATGCCGGTGATAGACCTTGAGAGCCTCTGTAGTGCAGAAAGCACTGAGTCTGTGTTTTAAAGGCAATAAAATCTCTCCAATATGCAGCTTATGTCTGCACTCACCTCTCACAAGCCTATGCTTCTCTTTCCACTTTGCTTGCAGTGGCAGTGGAGATGAAATACTGGCCCCCAGAAAGCCATTTGGCACCTAATTGAGCAATCCTATTACTTTTCTCTCCCTTTAGACTGTGACTTTCATTGCTTCAAAGCGATGGTTGAAAGCAGGTAAATGATTGTGTTACAGTAGGTGTGAGTATATGTGTATTTAAGTAACTTTGTTGTGACAGCCTGTATGTGTGTGTGTGGTGTCTGTCCACCCGTGCGCACCCAGATCCCCTTTTCTCACCTGAGCTACCTCAAATATTAAAAATTGATTGGGTTCAGAGATGGACCACGTTCACCAGAAAAGACTCAATCTTAACTCCTCATGTGGTGGTTGATAGAGAACCAGTTCACTATTTGCGACCTTGGAAAGAACTTAAAAAAAGATTCTGTTTTGTGGGTGAGACCTGACCTCACAGTACTGAAAGTGAATTTACTGGGATTTTTTTTTTTTTTATTATTTTTTTTATTAGGCTGCATCTTTGTGGGTATCTGGCAATGATTGATTACAGATACAGTTCGCACAAATGCTGGACTTTGATTCAGTCATAGGCACAGAAAAGCAAAATGGGGAATTATTCTGCTAAAGGCTGCATAACATTGCAATAGTCTGAAATAGCTTTTCTGTCAAATTACTTCAAACAGACATGGAGCCAAGTCCAGAAGGCCATTAATCCAAAATTCAAAAATCCACAACTACTCCAAAATGGTAGTGCAGAAAGAGGCCAATATTTAAATACAAGGAATTGGGGGTTTGTAATGATTAAAAAAAAAGACTAATCGAATGCAGGTGTGGCACAGAAACAGGAACAAAGGGTGAAAGTGCAACAAAAAAGTTTTAGGAAAGAAATTTCAAAATAAAACTGAAACTGACAAAATGGAAACCCAACATTATGATACTGCTAGTTTTGTACTTCCATAAAAGTGAAAAAGTAAGCAAAGGCCAGCATTTTGTGACTTTTATAGGTCAAGCTGAATCAAAACAATTGGTAAATCAGCATGTTTGTCCTAGTTCATTCAGATTTGTTTGCTTTAAGTCTGGACCCCTGAAATGTGTCCATAAATGCAGACAGATTGGGCAGCTCTCAAGTACAATTAGCTTAGAACACTTATAAAACCTTCTCATTTAGCCTTCAAGTTCTGGACTTCTCTTTATAGCAAAAATGGCAGAGATTGCCACAGGCTTAGATGCTGAGCACTTCCTTTGTTATCTTTTAAAATACTCCTATCAGTGTAAGAACGTATAGACTTTCCTGCATGCCGGTTAATACTGTACATCCCTAATTTCGTTCCAGTTGAATCAAGTGAATGTAACTTGTAATTTCCTTTGAAAATGTAAAAGACAAGTGATTAGTTCAATATTTTTTCTCAGGATTTCCATAATTAGACTCCCTGACCAGAATCTTATTTCAATCTTTGCTGGTTTAAGATATGCACAGACATTCTTTAGAGATGATTAAATAATCTTCAATCAGCATTTAACCAGGAGGGTGTCATGTGGGAATTGGAAATGGAATCTCGTGGGGAGATGTCTGTCCTTTGTTAGATGATGTACACACTGGCTTTGTGCGTGTGCGTACTTGTGTGGATGTATTCCTGATTGGCTACATTTATGTGCCTCCTTCTTCTTTTGATCAGTTGTTAGCTTCCCTATTTTGTGGACATGCTGTTAGACTAGATGAAACATAGGCTTGTGGTGTACTGTGTGATCATGAGGGTACGCACTTCAGTTTTACATATTAGCATTTCAAAAGAAAAACTACAGCCAATAAATGCTTAAGAAACTATATAGGCAAGAGTGTAGCTAGCAGTGCTCCATTAATTATAGACATTTGTAAAACAGAATGTGACGTGATGCTCGTGCTTTGGAGCCAGCTATGCTCCTCAAACCTAATGTTGTGTCTATGTTATTACCACTGCAAGCTGGAAACCTAACATGACTAATGTTGCATTTTCATGTGTGCTCTGGTTTTATCTTTGTCTCCATAGGGGCTCATCATGGCTTTAGATGTGTGGCTACCACAGAGCAGCTGTCCGTGCCCATCCTTTGTCCCCCATTTTATATAATCAGATAAACAGAAACTGGGTGAGAAAATCTTTTTTTTTCTTTTGCTGTAGCAGGTCATGGTGAGCGTGCAGCACACCTTACTGCATAATTCAGCGGGCTTGATTAGTTAAATTTCCCGGGTTTATTTATTCTATTTCAATGTGCCATTAAATCCCATTCATTTTGGAAGATCTGAACGGGAATGCAGGTTTTTGCTCATTTAGTTATTAATTCAGAACAATGTCGAGCCACACGATGGACGACTGCTTTCAGCTTCAATTTGTTTGAACAATATAAATGATTTTGACTCAGCTCATTTCCTTTGCCTCTGCCTGCTAATGTCTTGATCCATCCAAGGATAGCCTAGAACCTCTAATTACTCTCTGTGCTATTGATGTATTAGCTCTCATTCAGTGATAAAGAAAAGACTGGGTCCCTAAATTGAATTGTCAACTCTCCTCTCTCTGAAACATTAACGCTATTCCTACTGTCTTTTTGCTGTCTTTTCAGAACTAACTCACTTCATTAAATCCAAGCATTTTCAAGGCTGATGTCTGTGATTTATTTTTATCAGAGATTTCCGTGAATTCCTAGAAAATCTGTGACAAATGTCTCTCTCTGCATCCCTTACACTGCTTTGTGTTTGACTGCAGGTCATGGCTGTTAAGGGCCAGATATGGCTCGAAGGGACCCGGCAGATTTGGGTCTTATCAGTCCCAGCAGCCCTCTTTATGGGCCACAGAGCCTCTGTGGGCTTGGAGCCGCACACATACTGGGACCGATGCTCAGCCTGCTGGGCCTGGTGTCTGCCTACATAAGACCCAAAGCAAAACATCCTAGCTGCTGTCCCAACAGTGCCCAGTAATGTATAAACCAGCTACTGCAAAGTTTAAAACATCCCTCATTATTTCTCAGTGATAAACTGTAATCTCATTTTATCATACACTTACTCACACATTTATACACATACTGCATAACTTGTACGGCACACACATGGCATACTACCACGAATTAAAGCCAAAACTGAACACACCATTAGAGAGAGGAAGAGGGATATGCCCAGTGGCCAAACCATCACTAGTTATCATGGAGGTGGAAACCCAATTTGCAGTTTGGTCCAGTGGCTCTGAGAGCATTTTAGGGCGTCAATTACTTCAACCACTTGCACTCTGGCTGTAATTGCAGCAGACCAGGGGAGGATGTTTATTCATGCATTGACAGCCTTTCACCTGTGTGCGTCTCTGCTGAATATTTATCTCTGCACATCCCCCAACTCCAGTGATACCCAGATACACAGACAAGCTTACAGAAGACCCCCTACCTGACTAAATCCATAGATGCAATCTTCCCTAAATTATTAGCTTTGCTTTGCCATATAGCTAACACTATGAATCTATATCAGTAAAGCCAGGCGAACCTTGCAGCTGGCAAAATATGAGATCTCAAGGTCTGATTTCAAAAGGAGGATAAAATCAGAGGCACAATATTTAATTTGTTCTTTAGCACTTTTGTTTTCAATCTGTAGTTGCATGTAATTATAAATCCCCAGATATTTAAAGAAAAATACTCTGTGTTGAAAAAAATGACTATTTTCTCCCGTGAACTAAGAGGAACAGGAACAGAAGTGTGCTACAGAAATGAAAGGACTGTGTTTTTTAACACGCCTCGAGCTCCACGCCCAGTCTCTCAGCATGTGGCCACATGCTGGGAGTGATAATGGCTGGACATGGCCCTCTCTCTGGTAGTCAGCTGGTCTCTGTCCTCAGCCAGAGAAATGGAGGGGGCAAGGGGAGAAAGGCAGGGTGCATTTCTGTGTAGGCAGCACTCAATAGACTAGTGTTGACAGCTGAGCTGGTGACAGGCTGGATTAAACCCTGGGTTGCCATTTAGAGTTTACCTTGGGTAACCTGACCCAGTGCCATTTCCCTAAGGCCATTACTATGATTTTGAATGAGTTTGCACTGAGGGGGAAAAAAAGGACGTTTACACATCTCATTTAAGTTACTTGGGAATAATAATATAGCATTTCAAGGGAACCATTTTACTGCTCATTATACCCCAAATCCAGCACCTGTTGTTCAGTCATAGCTTGGGAATTGTAATGGACATATGCAGGATCTGTTATGTATTAGCGCTTTTAGTCTAGTCATCTTTGTGTTTTGCGAGTTGGGCTGTCTGTGTGATTTGTACGTTAAATTTTTCTGTGCATTTCTCATGTTTTCTTGCCTTGCTTTCCATGTTTTATTAAAATTCTGATTTATGTTTCTTTTTGGATGTTTGTTTTGGACTTTAAATATGCTGGATGCTTCTCCTTACTTCACTTTGCTACAAATTTGCCTCCCTCAGTCTTTCGCTATCCACTTAGCCTTGGATTCTACAATGTTTACAACATCTGCATCTGTATGAAGAAGAAAACATAAATCTAACCACCAAATTTTTCAAGCTAAGCAGTCGAGCATGTTTAGCTGCTTAGCTCAAATAGTATTAAGATATTCTGATATGGATTTTTTTGTTGTTGTTGTATCAAGCAATCAAAAGCATATTTCAAATCCATTTACAGAGTTTTTCTTCCTAGTATCAATCAACTCATGAAGGTAGTTAATGCGATTAAATCAGGGTAGCGATAAAATTGCTACCCACATATTACAGAACTTGACAGGTGAAGCACCTGTAACTAAGGGAGCATAATTTAGCAAGGAGTAAGCAATTTAGATGCATTTAATTAAAACTGCAGAAGATCTGACATTTGATTAAAGTATAAAATGTTGGTATGCACCGCTCTATCTGTGTCACAGCTCACATAAGATAACATGATAATTGGAGGGAGAAGCCTCCCTTGCCAACTGTTTATTTTCATCTGTTTCCTTTTCCCTGTGAGCAAGTGATGTGCATTTTCTGAGAGTGGCCAAACTGGTTAAGGATCACTGCCAGGGGACTGGCTTTGCTCAGAATGCCAGAAAACAGCCCGTTTCATCTTGTGAACAGTGAAGCGGCCAGGGTTAGCATGGAAAACAGATCAAAAGCAGGGCATCAGCCAAGGTGACAATGACAGAGACTTCCTCATATCAACAGTGACACACAAACCTCTTGTAAGTTGAACCGAGGGAGGTATGGGGACTATCGTCAACACCCAGAGGCAATACATACTGTCAGATAATCAATGAGTCTCTGTATGGTTTTGGAAGGAGAAATAGAAATTAAAAGGAGGGGGCATATAGAGCATGAGGGAAAACCTAGAGAGAGCCAAATTTAAGAAGGGATGAGGGAGCTCATGCCAGATGTGAGAGCATTAATTACATCCAATCAAAGACTGTGCCAGCCCGGTGACAGTGGCAGACATGCAGGATACACTCAAGGTCATTAGCTGCGTGCACACATGCACATACACAAATGCCAACACACTTGTGTCTGATGCACTGTCCCACGAGGCTCAGAGAGAGCTTTGAGAAGATATTGTTTCACACCATGAAATTAACTCCAAATTTCTAAGCGAGCAGGTCCTGAAAAATTCATCATCCCATCCGATGCTACGGCGTTGCAGCCAAAAATATCCCAGACTGGCCACGGATTATGACTCTCTTTGGAAAATAAACAAATTAAATGACATTAGCAAGTTAAATAAGTAGTCTATTAAACTGTTTAAGAGTTCTTGTTTCACTGTGTTAATGGTGCTATGGGTCTGTGGAGCCAGTGTTTTTGTACAGCTCTAAGAGGATTAGTGGTTGTTTATTACGGCTGGTGTCTGGGTAATGATGATAAGGCAGACAGTGCATGTTGCAGGTGTAGCAGTCACTGCCAGGCAAGGAAAGATGGCTTCTGGGGCACAGCAGCAAGGGATGAGCGCAAGTGACACATTGTGCCACAGGTTGTTTTCCGTGGATAATTCAGAAAAAACTAATTAACTTCTTTTAGTGGCACGTCATGGATGTTTTTGTGTGTAAGTATGTGTATTTTGTAGATATTGTTACACACAGTAGGACAAAAAAAAATCAGCTTATCTGAAATGATAAAATACAATTAAAATGCAGTAATAATCTTTTGGCTTTTGTTGAAAACATCTACCTGATGCTTTTGGTTCTGAAGCAGTTAAATGACAGTGTTGTCTTGTTACTTCACATACAAAAGTCACCAATATACCATGTGGACTATTAAAAATGTAGGATTTGTTATTGACCTGTATTTTTGCTTTGGACGCAACCTAAAATTAAATCATTTCTTATTTAACGTAGCGCATTTATAATAAAGTAGGGACATGCAAATTTATGTTCGATTAGTGTCTTACATGTGCCGGCTCAGCTGAGCAGAAGTAAAGATAGATGGAGTGGTGGTGACTGTCATCATTACAGCCTCTCTTTTCACCTGCTCCCTGGGGGATACCGTATCATTGTGCTCACTCCAGCACTAATAGCTCTGTCTGAGAGCTAGCAAGCCACCTTTCGGAAGTAATGCTTCCTGTAGCAATTTAGGTTGCTGTTCAACTGTGGCATGTCCCATGCGTTGCAGGAAATTACATCAGAGTGCTGATGTGGAGAATTTGCCCCAAAGAATATACATCTTCTGCAGACAGTTAGAATTATGAATGATGCATGCAGAACAAGTCAATCAGGTGACCATATTCCTAGAAATAAGAATGTGTGCGTTTGCATGCATGACACGAATGTGCTGGTGAGCTCGCTGTGTTTTCTGCTGAACACACAACAACTGCCAAACAATCAGAATTCCAACAACGTCCTGCTGCAACCTCCATGTCTGTCCCTAAAATCTTGCATTGTGCTTTACACGTATGTGAATTTTAACCACTTTATCGACCTCAGGAACACTCCAGTCTATTTTCACCTCTCACTGACCCTTCAGACAGAACAGGGAGTGCTGTAAAATCCCCTCAGCCACCTCAGTTAGGCTTGGCTGAGTAAAGAAGGAGAGCTCTCTTTGACTGCTCAGGCTGTGGATTACTCCTCAATATGGGATTACGCTCCAGTGAATGAGTGCAGACACAATACCAGCAGTTCAGCTCTGAAATATACAACTGAGATTTAGCTGTAGAGCTGCAATTGAATATCTGCTGATCTGGTATCACTTGATGTAGCTGGGCACTGCTTTCTCTCTTTTGTACCCTCTCTGTTGCCTTAATCGTGGTCTCTCAAGATGCTCACTTAATGAGATGCCATGTCTCCAAAATGTATAATATGCATAATCCTGACTGACAGTTTTTTTTTTCCACAGTCTCGCTCCCTCGTGAAATCATCAGTGGGTCTTTGAAATTTCAATCACAAAACGCAGTGAATAGGGATACTGACCTTAATAGTGGAGGGTCGACTTTCAAGATTATCTGTACCTGCCATCCTAAAGTGATTTTTACCAGAAGGGTGAATCTATTGCTCTTTCTGCAGCTCTGTGTTTCATTCAGTGGGTACTTCTACTGCCCTGTGGAGCCAAGAAAATGACAATTTAAGTTCACTCAAGCAATCAATAAACCATTCATATTATCCCTACATATAGGTTAGCACAGCTAGCCATATTCCGAAAGTCTTGCTGTATCTGCTAAATAAGCTGTGCAGATTTTTACACCTGATAAAATGCCAGAATATGTAAAGCTGCAGGCTACTACCTTCCCGTTGTAGACTTTTTCTATTGTTTTTCTATTCTATCATCGTAATTGGTCCTTATAAATCAAATAATTAATTAGTTAATACAAGTGATGAGTGTAAAGCAACCCAAAGGTTGTGCAGATGGCTCAAACCATGAATTTTAAAAAAAGAAGAAGTAGAAAAAACTGTCCCTGGCTGAGATCATAGATGATTCACTGTGTTTTACATAGTTTCAGTAAATGAGCCTTTCCTTCATGTTCAGATCAGTGCCTTAAATTTAGGTGCTTGGTCTCAAAGATGTAACAGGGACTGTGTATGGCTGCCATGTTATTCAGCACCCAGTGAGCCTGATTATACGTCATGTTGTGTTGCCAAAATCATTTAGAGATGAATTACATTTTCAAAGAACATAGCCGCTTCTGAAGGCATCATGAAAAAGTTAGGGAGAAAACTTTTTTTTCCTAATTTGGAGTTGGTATCCAACAACCCTGCATAAAATATCTGTTTTTCATGTCATAGATGTGTAAGGTCTTAAAAATTCTCTTTTACAAGCTCGTCCTTGTTATGAGCATTCATGTTGATATGAGTTTAGGTTTGTTTTGAATTTCTTAAAAAGACAGAGACATTTACTTTTATTAAGACTGATAAAATCAAAGTTATATGATTTATTTGGAACAAGGCTTGAAAACATATACAGCACCCTGTGCATTATGATATACATCTTAAACTAAGTGAGCTGTTTAGTATGTTTCCATACTTGCAAAAACATTTGCACACTTTCAAATCAGCGAATTGTCTCTGAAGACATGTAAGAAGATATGTACAGTAAACACAAGTACAATGACCACCGAGGCCTTTTACACAACTCTGCAATCTTGAAGCTTCTTAACTTGTAAAGTATAATTTTGTTTTTCATCTCGGGCAAAATATTGTACTTTGAAGTTCTTATAAGACTTCTTTGATAGAGTTTGAGTTGCTGTTTTCATATCTTTTTGTGTCTTTGTAAGAAGCTAGGCTAAACACGTGCCAGAGCTTTGTTTGTACTGACTGACATGAAATAGATATTGATCTTCAAATCTAACTCCGGGAAAGACGGCAAAGTGGTGCATTTCACAAAATGTCAGTTTGTTCCTTTTAAGTGAAAATGCTGACTATTATTTTCTGTTCCAGACAAGTACTATTTGCTGTGAGTGCAGGTTAATGTAGATCACGTTCTGTAGATGCTTAAGCTCAGTTTTTAAGTTTATAGTGAAAAATGACAGAAAAAAAAACTTTAAGTAACACCATTTACCCTAATTGTCTGGCATGTTGCAACATTTTTACTAAATATAATTAGATATAGTGTAATGAACGCTGACCAGGAGTAGACCTTCAAAGTCCAAACAAAACACAAAAAACTACAGTCAGACATGTATCCTCTTTTTTTATTCCTCTCTCATTCTTTTGATGTCTCTATTTCTCATTCACCCCTAGCTGTCTTAATCTTCTATCCAAATTTAAATCTCCACAGTTTATGACACCTCCCTCCCCATCCCTCAAACCACTTCAGCAGATTTCAAAACCGTTTTGCATCTGGAGTTTATCACTCGTGACATGGACTTTAAAAAGGGGGAGGGAAAAAAAAGACCCTCCATTAATTGTGCGTATAAAGAATAATGAAGAGGTGCAGAGTTATCCGACGAGAGTGGCTCAGGTCCTCCCTTTTTGTCGTATAAAGGATTCGTCTCAAAAGCAAAAGCTTTTGTTGTGCAAATTACACTGCTTCTAAGGACACCAATTTTCTCCTTTTAACTCCTTAGGTACAGTGTATCACCAGTTATACACCAGACATTCAAATATCACACACCATGAAATTTCCAAAATTCTAAACCAGTGCTCATTTTGAGCATTTTTGCTTATCTTGCATCGTGATCATTTGCCACGTTTGCACCATTTCGGCAGTCCGCATCCTCACTTGCTCAGCATTAATTTTTCCTGCATCACCACATATGCGTGAGTCTAATTCCTCATTATCACATAATTGATACATAATTTAGCTGAAGTCATGGGAAGCTAATTGCCTGTCATTCTGTTTGCTTAACACGCCCCCGTTTTGAGCCAAGTGAGGCAGAGAGAGCTAATGAAAATGTCACACAATGAGGTAAAAAAAATATCACCTGACCAATGCATATCACAGGAGTGTGATATTAAACATTTCACACCTTCCCCTGTCCTCATCGGACCTTCACTCTTAAGGATATCGAGCAGACAATCGTAAATCTTTGTGTTCATGTTTTTCCTTTCAGTTTTTAGAACAAGATGTTTGAAAGAAGCTGAAGCTAAGTTGAGGTTTAAGGTCACATGAGTGCAGTCTAACCTAACTTGAACCACTAAGAAACTACAAAGCTGCATGCCTGAGACAGGCCAATATTAACATCCTCTTAATGTGCTTCTATCAAGAGGAAATAACTATTATGACAGCTGACGACAACAGGAATGTTTACAGAAGAAAATGAATCTCCAGACTTAAGCATCTATTTAATGCATGCTTGTCATTAATATATTTTTAATTATTCAGGATCCTCTTAGGACTAGTTTTTATATATATATATATATATATATATATATATATATATATATATATATATATATATATATATATATATATATATATGTATATGTACTTAAAAAAAAATGAAAACAGTCCTCTACACACTCTGCAGACAGCTGTAATGGCATGAGTAACTTGTGTTTCAATCTGGAAGCTGATCAGTAGTGAGGCTTTGACTTCAGGGACAAATACAAAGTTTTAAATGCACAGCTCAACTTAAACACACTATAGACACAGCCCAGTGAATAAAGAAGTAATAAAAGCAAGGTCATAGTAAGACACATTACATAGAGCTTTTAACAAAGAGTACATGAAAATACTTTGAAGCTATACAAAAAATCAAATCAGCTCCTTAAAAAAAGGAAAAAGAATGTAACCCAATATTTGTTCTGGCAGCCAAAAAAGTGATGCATAAGATTTAAAGATGTATCTTAATATTATGAAGAAAAATATCACTTGGTTTTTTTTTTAAAAAAGGGGTTGATCTCCAAGAGTGTACAGTAGTGACATACAGTGAAGTGAAAGAACAGAGAAAGACAGTGCATCTATCTGAACTCCACAGTCATTACAAAGGAAAACATTCTCCTGGCAGTGAAAAGGGAGAGAGGTGAAAGGAGCCTGGCAATTATCCCTCGGGTGTCTCTCAAAGGTGAACGTCACAGGCAGCATTCCTCAGTGTGGAGACCATTCGCTGGCAGTTGATCTAGAGTTGGGAGTTTTGATGCCCCTGTCAGCTTTTCATGCTGGCATCTACTTTCCATTCACAAACCGAATTGCTAATTTTGTGTGCATGTACGTATACTTTTGAGCATGACTGTGTAAGAAGTATCCTTTGAGTAAGGAACAGGAGAGCTTATTACACAGTGTGCACAGTAGCTAGGCATTTCTGGCATTCAGCTCCTTGGCTAATGAAGTGCCTTGTCACACTGTTTGCAGTGTGTGTGTGTGTTATGTGTATGGAGGAGTGTAGCATGTCCCAGGGGTAGCTCATTTGATAGTACTTTTTAAAAGTCACTGGATTAGAAAGTGTATATAGTCAAATGGAGAACATTTTCAGCCATGTGTTTTTAATACTAGCAAATAAGAAAAAAAAGGGCTTGTCAAGCATATTAGCTAAGCCCTTGTCCCTAAGACAATACTACTATAATACTTTTGTTTGAGTGTGTAATGCTTTTCCAGACTTTTTGATACTGGTATCTTGTCAGGACTTCTGGTATGAAGCTAGTGGTCACATCAAGATGCTATGTGAGTCTTTTCTCTCTTCCTTTTCCCTTCAAACTTTAGCCTATCGGGCCAGATAACCACCCTCCGCTTTTCACCCCAATTTCATTAAAAGCTTGCTCTCAAGTGATTAAATTGTGGGGTTCTGATCTGTCATCTTGACCACAATATTTAACCTGAGATAATGATTGTTGTGAACTGAGTTTATACAAATAAAACTGAACTGAGCTGTCCTTGTAGAAAATAATTACATTTTTTGGGAGGATTCTCATCTATATCCATCATGATAATGTCTTTCTCTCAACAGACTGCAGCTTGGCTTGAACCCTATCATCTTCGATTTTGGAATTTCGCTCTTCGTATTTTCCTTTATCCATCCTCATTTCTTTGACTCTGCCAACCTATGTGCTAGAATCCCCTAACTCTTCTTCTTTTAAATTTTAAGATGTCTGACTGGGTGCCTTTATTTTCCCCGTTCTCTTTATCTGGGTAACATTTTTGACTGCGAGAACTTTTATGTGTATTCGACTTGATTTTCTTACTGCAGATGACATTTAAAGCTGTTAGAAACGATGCTACAGCGTGTATTATATATATAAACTATATAACAAGACAACAGGACTTTACTGACGCTCAGCAGAGGTGAGGAAAACATGACTTTCAAGCACGTTGCCTTCACCGAAAATCCTGGATCTTCACTTTTAAAATTGTGAGACACACAAAGAAGGATAAAAATGTTTCTTTTCAGCTGTGCTTTCAATAGGATTAGCTAACTCTCGCAAGGGTTTCTCAAGGAAGTAATATCAACATGTTTCCCCAGACAACTAAATGCTTCACTTTTGTCAACAACAAAGACACTGATAAATGACTGTAATCACAAATGTCGTATTATCATACAGAACACCCACAACATTTTGAAGGATACTCAATTATTGAAGCAGCTGTTGAAACGAACTCCGTGAATAGGTGACAGCGTAATTTCCATGCTGTCTCATGATTGCAGTATAGTTACATCACTGAATTTGTATTAAGCCATATTTGTCCTCCTGTCAAGCCCACACTAGACAAAATTTCAGTTTAGACCGTTGAGGTACCTGTCTGTCCTGCAGGTGATGACGGAGCACGTCTCTGCCAAAAAAAAGTTAAATACTCTCTTCTTTCTCTCCAGAAACAAACTCCCATATAGAACTTAAATGCCCTAAATAGACATCCAGGAGCAATAAGATATGTAAGACCTTCCACCTACCCAACATGCAACACATGAAATAATATTTATTTTCACCAGTTTGCTCTTCCACCTGGGAAGCAAGTTAAGCAGGGGTGGTCTCCAAAATGAATGACTTGCCCAAGGGCTGCTCCTAGATAGCAGTGATCCTGAGCACACGGGCTGTGCCACTACAAATGTGTGTACTTGTGCATGTCACTGTGTCTGTGTGCCGCTGAGAAGTATTTTAGTGCTTCAGGGCTTGTTATTCTGTCAGCACAGACAAGAAGTCGAAAATGTCAGGATTTTTCCCCAAAGAAGAAAAACAAATACATGCTTGCGATTTTCTCGCAATTGCATTCGTGTAGGAAAACCCTGAATGGGAAAAGTTGACATGTGTAGTGTATCTTATGAAGCTTCAAGGGGCTTGTTGGTACAAACAGAAAGCATGGTAGCCACAATGTCTGGTTTAATTTGATGCAACAACTTTTATGATGCTATAGCTGCAGGATATTGACTAGGGAACTGAATAGACCAATTCGAAAGACCTGATGGTTGTTTGTGTCGATGGAAGAACAGATGGATGGGTAGACAAACATATGACAGATTCAAACTGAGGGGAATGATGGGCAGATGATGGATGGATATTTTTTCTGTGTTATGTTCCTACTGAAAATGTACTGACAGACTATGATGCGACACTAGCTGGCTACACCTGGCGTACGTTCTGCACCAACAGCTGTTTGTTCATCCATCATCTGCATCTGACAAGACATATGAGCTCCTGCTCGCCCCTCCTAATCACAAATGTTCATTTAAAGTTGTGGTCAAAAGTTTACATACACTCATCATAGGCATGAATGTCACGGTAATTTGGGGGGTTTAATAATTTATTTGAACTGATCTTTTTTGGGGGATAAAACAACTGTCCAGCATACATGTTCAAAGGCTTTAAAAAACAAGAATTGGGTGCACAAGTTTGATTTTTTTTTAGATTTTTTCTAACCCACACAGAGTCAAAAGTATACATATAGGTTCAAAAGTATATATACACACGCTATTATTGTTTTGATAGGGAGTCTAGTCATAATTGGCTCGCTTCAATCATCCTCTGAGCATCCTATGATCTAATTATATGAAGCACACGATATTACTTTGAGATGCTGGAGGTGTGCAGCTTGTTGTCTGCAGCTCTTCCTCTACCAGCACACTGTGGCCACTCTTTCTTCTTCTGATTTGCTGTGTAGCCCTAACTCATTGACATACAGTGATTTAAAGCATGTTTTTGGCATCACTGTAAAAAAAACAAACATTCAATAGGTCTAAGAATGAATTACACCCCTGCACTTCCTCTAATCTTTGATTTCAGCTTTGGCCAATCATAGATCTTCTGAGACCAGCCAAGGAAAATATTTCATTCATTCATCCGTCCATGTTTTTAACTGCTTATCCAGTTTAGGTTTGCAAGGATTTTGCAAGGCAAAAGGTGCGGCACAGTACACCCTGAACAGGTTGCTTCATTCACATCTCCAGGAAATTTAGAGTCACCAGTTAACCTAATATGCATGTCTTTGGAATGTGTGAGGAAGCCCGAATAACCAGAGAGTATTCTGGGGAGAACAAGAAGCTCCACATGACTGTGGACTTTGGATTGTAGACAGTAAAATGTTTACCACAGTATGACACAAACTCTGAGCCAAGAATATTACAATAGAAAATCCAGTATTTCTGTGGGAAGCAAAAACAAAGCAAAAGTGCAAATCATAAACTACAGTAGTGTCAGCTCAGGGACCTGCAAGAAAACGTAAAGTTGGCTGAGCCTCATTTAATGTTAATTTTAATCAAATTTGAGACAATTTTAATTCCAAAGTAAACTGAGTAAAGCACAGACATGTATTTAAGAGCATCAAGAGCTAATTATGATGCAGATAGAATCACTGAAACACTCTGTCAATGCAAATGTTACAAACAAACAAACTTGGTTTTCCAGTTTCTTATCTGCACATCTGCAACATCACTGAATTTATCATTCAACTCTCTAGTTAGCTGCTTATACCAAAAAGAGAAAAAAGACAGTATGTAGATATTTAGAAAGCTAAAATATCACTAAGCATAAATATAGCAGAAGCAACTTTGCTCTACATATATTCTAACTGAAGTGTGGAAAATTCAAATAGGCCAGACCACCCTAACCCCCCCCTTTCTGTCAGTGAAAAAAAGCTTAACTAATCCCTGAGATATCTCATTATATAAAAAAGAAGTGCAATTTCAATAGTAAATCTTCAACACTATATTTCCCCATGATAAAGAAATGCTGCTGTAGTAAATGAAAGACATTTTTTAGCATGACTATTTGGGCTTAAAATGTAAGACATGTGTAAAAAATTACAGCACAAAAGTCCTTGTAGACCATTGCCCAGATGGTCCTGTAATAATGAAACTCAAAGTTTCTGTTAATTCCCATTAGACACATTGTAAAAAACAACCCTGCGATTAAAACCCTGATATTAAAAAAAACAAACAAATAGGAAACTTTGTTACTTAAATTGTTTATGTATTACTTAAATAGTTTGACGTACTATGAATAGTGATGGGGAAAAGGAAAAGCTGCAAAAGCTACTAAAATATATTTAAAAGTAAAAAAAAAGTTAGGTTCTTGTTTTTTCCATCCATTGGGCCGTAATGGAGTTTTTGTCAGGCCACTTCTGGTCCTCACGTTTGATCCCCCTGTTCTAATACTTCTAATGCTATCAGTCTGAATTTTGTTAGCTGTCTTGCTGCTGTCTTTTTCATTGTTTAGATATACAACCTGAGTCATTGTGTCATAGTCTCATGCATAATAAAAATCAATTTATATCGGGGATATATTACCATAAAGCTGTCCACTCATGTCAATAAAACTGACTCATCTGGATGGACTGATGTGGATTCAGACAGTCACGGCACTTTTTCCCTTCTGCAAGTCTGAAAACAGCCAGCTGTGGATAGGAGGGTTTTAAGGATACACATGAGGATGTTAAAACAACACTGAAAACCTCTCTGTCTATTCTCATTGCCATCTTTCCCCAGCGTAGTCGTCCTCTCCTAATAATCTCCCCCATTCTCGTCTGCTTCTTAACACCCCCTTTGTTGTCTTAATCATGACTCTTCTCTGGTGAATTCCTCTCTTTTCCTCCAACTCCCTCTTCCTCTTCTGGTAATGTTGAGGCTGTAGCCCGTGGACACCGCTGGAAACACAACATCCTTCTATCTATCTTGCCACAGGCCATTCCCTTATCCACATTAGACAGGATTTAGGGGAAAGATGCCGCCAAGAAACAGATGTTCCACCCGCCTACAGATGCCACAACACATGTGTATGGACACACACGCACATAACACAAACACAAAGATGCATTTAAAAACACATTGACGCATATGTTGATACTAAAGTTTTTAACCTAGTGCCTAAGGACAAGCAAAGTTTTCTTTTTTAACTCTTCTATGTATGTATGTAATATAAAGCTCATTTTATGGGCATGATTCATCTGATAATCTCCTGGTGCTCTCATTTTGGTAATTTGTTTGTTTGTCACATATGGTTTCATTGTACTGTGGTCTTTAATGAGCCAACAGCATTAGTTATCCCTTTGGATTCAATTTGAGGATGCAATGAGCTGTAGTTAAACCCAATAAGTGTACTTTTTAATGTGTGTTTGCGTTGTTCTAACGATATTATCATCATAGTTTACTTTGCTCTTTGAAGCATGTCTTTATGGAGTCAGCAGTTCACACTTTTATTGAGTTTGCTTTATGTTTCAATTCCATTTAACTTGCCAATAACTATAGTACAAAGAGTCTATGCGAAAAAATAAAGGGCTGTGTAGATGGGCATATATTCAAGCATCGCACATCACCTTCTAGCAATGACAGTGTCAGCCTTTGTTTAATTCTGTAGTTTTTCTTCTTCTGGTTGTGAATTTAACATCATTGCAAGGAAAGCAGTTTGGAAAGAGAGCAGAACTTTCCTTTGATTTTTTTAAAGTGGGTTCTATCTACCTACCCTAATATTTTTCTTTTACGCACACAATCTACAGCAGAATGACAAGAGAATGAAGTTATAACCATCAACCATCATAGTGAAGCGAGTTGAAATATAGCTTAAAAGCAGTCTTTGATTTCAGGATATACCATCCCATGTCAACTCTCCATGATTCTCCCATGCCTTCCCTGCCCATCCTGCACACCTGTGGGGTGTAACTTCTTTGCTTCAAGCATAGCACTAGGACCTGTGATGACTAGAGGATGAGGTGACAGAAGGGGTGTGAGTGCAGGGTACAGGGTGGGGGGTAGTGTTTCGGTGTCAATCTGTCACTCAGCCTTCAGGCAGGGTAAATGATGGAGAAAAAAGTGGGATTGAAATGTGGCGGTCTTGGAAAAAAAAATAGAAAAGAAAAGTGAGAGAGAGAGATGGCAGAAAAAAGTGCCAAAGAATGAGATGTAGACGAAAAGAGTCGGGGGACTAGAAAGAGAGCCCCTTTCAGGCGTGCACTTCTTTCTACACTACTTCTTTTTGACAGCACCTGAACATGTGGGGTTCATGTGTTTATGAACACCCTGATCAGTCTTCCTTATAAGTCAGACAGGCGAGGGCAAGGCTGGAGCAGTACTTACTGCACAAAGTCGCATTAAAGGATAGGCACACTGAAGATTAAAACTCCACGTCTGTTTTGTTTGAAAGAACTCCCGAAACAAGAAAATAATTCTCCTGGATAGGTATATGGTACTACAACTCAGAATGAAATGGGGTGTAGTACTGATATATAAAATAATCTAGTGCCACTATATTATAAATAATTGTCCAGTCGTAGCAGTAGACTGTAGTAGATTTGAGGCAGTAGAATGTTATTGGGGATTAGCACAACAGTAACCGGACCAGTCTGCACCAGGCTCATGATTTTCATGTGGTTGCTGGTAGGCAACAGAACAACAGCAGTGGCTGCAGCGATTCTAGACATGTTTGCAAAAGTATTGTATTGTATGGACATATGCTGTGCGTCCAGAGGGAGATATTGAGCACTTGTGAACATTGTAAGTTTTGTATGTAAAACTTTATATTCACCCATGTAGTTCAAAATTTATTGCATGTTTCTATGTCCATTACAAATATGAATTTTATTTTTTTATGCAGGCTACAACACCAGGGAGGTCTGTTCAAGTATGGCCAGTTTTTATTGTACTGATTTTTTTTTAACATAAATTCTAACACATGCTGTCTCCCACACTGCAGCCCATGTATTCAGGCAAACACACAAACACAGACCCTGCTGTTGTGACAAATGCAGGGACGGTCTAAACCGGTACAAAAGAAACAAATCTTTTGAATGCACGACAAAGCCTGCATGCATACCATGGCTGACTTTGTGACTGTGAAGGACATGTCAGGATTAAGATGTAATAAAACACACACACACACACACACACACTGTATATTTATAACAGAATCACCTTTACAGGCTAATGAAGCAGTTACATATTTTGTTTGTGAAAAGAGGAGTTTCAGCTAACAATTGGAGGCTTTTATTAGAAGGGACTGTGACCTGTGATAACTGAACAGGTGTTTGCATGTGTGCAGACCAAAGGAGCCCCACTAATCAAACAGAACTAAGCAGAGGACTGAACTTCTGTAGTTGATGACCGAGGTAACTTGAATCCACTCTTTCACCCCCCAAAAATGGTTGAACAAACCTAATTCTGTGTGGGTGGGGACTCATACTTCCCCTTTAAGGCATTAGTGAACTGACGGTGCTACAATTACACAAAGTATTAAAACTATTTTTCCCCAAACACTGTTTACCAAGTCAGCTTCCTGGATGAAAACATTACTCACCATTTACGACACCATGCTATATTTTCAGCAAACAGATGGGAAACTGCGTTTGGGAAAAGGCGTAGTATGGCCACAAGCCACAGTAGACACACGCACAACTCCCCTGTGTGTGGAATTGTACAGATCTAGCTAGGCTGAAAAATGCTAAGGCATAAACAGTTAGGCACTGTGTTCCAAAATGTGGACTGGGGATGGGATTTTGTTACCACATGGACAGCTGTAATTAGAGGAAAATAGGAAGAGAGATGAAGAGAAAAAGAGGAGGAAGATGAATACAGTAACCTCCTTTCTCCAGCTCCATCATTGCACTGATCAGCCACGCCAAGAGCTGAACTAAGATCAGAGCCTCTTTTCCATCTGGTTTCAGATCCCATCTGGTGTCACCACATTACTGCAGCACAGGAATCCAAAAACAGACTAGACATATTGGAGTAAAAGCTGTTATTTGACACTAGAGACAACAAGATGGGCTGCACCCTTTAATCGAATCTACATACCTGTTAAGCAGCTTGGCTTGTATGAATTTCTCTTGGTGAAGTTACTCTTTGTGAGGTTGTGTCTGGGGTACTACAGGTCTGGAGGTGAGTGGTGAAGCACATTTGCTGCTTCTGACTTTTTCATTTGGCATTTGATAAATCTAATAGAACAAAAATTATTTCAACAATCCATTACTGCATGACATGGGTACAACAGTTGTAGTTTTTCTTTTGCCTTTCAGGAAATCCTTTTAACATTGGTTGAACTTCAAACAAATGTCCAAAGACTGAAGCCTCTTAAACAAACTACGTGGCCTTGCTTTTTTTCTGAAATATTGTTATGCCTCCTTGAAGTCATTTTATATTTCTTTCAGTGCAGTTCTTGTATTGTTTTGAGAGCCATTTATGCCTATAGTGATTTCACACGGAAGCTCCAGTTTTCTGTTTACCTAGTTTGCTTGAAATGGTAATAAACAAAATAATAAGAAAATAATTTTAAATTACACATCTAAGATCGCAAAAAAAAAAAAACAACAAAAAAGAAAAAAAGAGTAAGAAAATAATGCAAGTATTTAAAACTGCTGCCGAATGAGCATGCTGTTAGCAGCATAATCTGTTCTAAAGTGTGCATAAAAGGATTTCGGAGCACTCTGATTTGTGCTGGGTGGTTCCTTCCCCTCTGTGTCAACTATTAAATGCTGTGGCAGATTATCTCATACATGTCAATCAGCTATTAAAAAAAGAGTAAAACCTTCCGACTATAAATCCGTCTGGCTGGATTTTCTATATAGTCTGAAAGTTTTGCTGTTCTGTTTACTAAGCCAGTGGATATTTCTATACTACATGCAAGGAAGGGGGATGAGAGAAATTGACTTGCCTCAATGGGAAGGTACCCTTACTTGAAGTATAAAGCTAAACAAATGAAGGGGTGGAAATAATTATTTGAAATTTGGAAATGAAAGAAACACAAAATGACCAACAATCGCTCCAGGCAAGGTCTTTCCCTCGTGGGGTGAGGACGATCATGAGAAAGGTGGTGGATCAGCCTAGAACTACACGAGAAGAGCTTGTTAATGATCTGAAGGCAGTTGGCACAACAGTCACCAAGAACAGCACTAATAACGTGGTATGCACGGAGGTAGAAACATTATGATTTGGGTCTGTTTTTCGGCTAAAGGTACAGGACCACTTCACCGCGCTGAAGAACCAATGGATGGGCCATGTGCAGTAAAATCTTGGATGCAAACCTCCTTCCCTCAGCCAGAACACTGAAGATGGGTCGTGGATGGGTCTCGGGACATCAGAATGAAATTACGGGGCATTTGACTGCACAATATTAAGTTATTGTAAATCTGAAGTGAAAAAACTTACACATTTAGTAGGGAATAAAATAATTGTTTACCCACTTCATCTATACATCCACCCTCAAACTATATACCCAGCTGTAGCACCTTCTCTATCTATATTTAAAGTCCACTACAGGTTCAAGGCATTTCTTTAAAGTGACTATGACCTAATACACCACCAGTAAATGCCAGAGAAAAAGTGTTTTCCTCTGAGCCCATAGTAATACCAAATGGCAAGAAAAACTTTCTTAGTACAAATGTTGCGACAAACTAAAATGGCAAGGGAACTAAAGACTAACTTTTGTGATTAGATATCTTTGTGTCATTCAGCCCAACAGACGGTGGTCTTCCTAATACAATTTCAGGGACTTGTTACTGCCTTTCCATCTCTGCTTGGCTGAAATCAAACAGTGAGGATCAGGGTGCCCCGCGGTAACTCCAGAAATGTGCATCCAAGAGAGAGCTTCCAGCCTCTTTGCTGAGTTAATTGCAGACATAAATTAAGTCCTGAAAAACAGGAGCAGGTTCCAGATGACGCTAACTTCGTCTCTGTGGTTGCTCTGCTGCACAAACCAGTGGCAGGTTTTTGTATGTGTGGGTAGGAGTGTGCGCGTGTGCCTGTACACAGCACTCTCGGCAAGCGAAGGCATTATTAAATGATGGTGCCATTAAAGGCACGTCAGCTAGGCGATGGAAAACAGCTGTTCAATTTCACACTTCCTCTCACGCACTCTGTACATACACTCTCTTTAGTTTGCATTCCCCTCTATCCTGCCACCACCTCCATCTCTGTCCAAACCTAATGCCCCTCTTTCCCCGCTGAATTTACAATGATGCCTTTCAGACAGAAGCCTCTTAGGTTTTTTCCACATACACCAGGGTGGCACACATATACACACACATAAGCTCAACTACAGCTTGTTCTGACCCAGACCACTGGGCTGAGTCAACATTTCAATTATTTATCGCAACTCCCCAACAACACAAAGGGCTGGTCCAGCGGGGGATTGAGCGACTTGTCGCCACAATAACAACAGCATAGAGCTCTTGTTGCTCTGCTCAGCGTTTTTCTACTAATACAACAAAATATACCTCCAGTAGTAGAAAAATCACTACTTGTCATCATTCAGTAAAGCTAATTCCCCTCTTTCCTCATGTTCCTTGTGCCTCTCTATCGTTTCTTCCTCTGTCACACACAGAGCCACACGAGCAGAGTGTCCTAAGCTCAGCTATTATTACAGATGTAGTTATAGTTTCTCAAGTTCAAGCGAATGATGAAGCGGTGCATATTTTTCAGTGGGATCTGAAACAAACACACACAAACATCTCCTGTAGCACAGACGTAAACAAATGTGTATTTTTTTTAATTTTTTATTATTTAGGCAGGCTTTCAATTTTGATATTTGAAAAATAAATAAGAACTCTGAGAGTATTGCAAAGTTTTCACACAGGGCTGAGGTGCAGTTATGAAACAACACCTGACAAAGTGCATTAGAAACGGAGATGAAAAAAAAAATACAAAAGATGCAGATAAAGCTCTGCTAGAGAGATGAAAAACAGCGTCATATGAAAAAAAAACTGAATGCGGAGAGATGAGGGAAACAAAACATTTATCAACTGAACACATGAAGCAAGTTTTTGAAGGGTTTTCCACCTTTTGAAGCATGGAGTAGTGCACTTTTAATTACAGCTAATTGCTTCCAACTGTGCTGTCTTTTTTTAATCTAATTATATTTTCAAGTGCTTCAGTGGCACCTTGGTGTCACCTACTGTTTATCTTGATGAATCAACTCCTGATATTCCTTTAATTGCAGTGGATGGAAAGATGTACTAACGAGCTTTTTCCTGGAAATGTAATTAAAATTAGAGCCACATTTCTCACACTTCTCAGCTTGATAAATCAATACACCCACAAACAATGGTTAATTGTTTTTTTTCTTGTGAAAACCTTAGTTTCTTACACACAAAACCCACACATGCACACTTTTATAAGTTGTTCTCTGCTCAGTTCATTGTATTTTCCTATTTTGAAATTGCAAAAACTGAAAAAAAGCATATTGCAAAAGCATATTGTGCAGCCACATGAAAATAATCCCATTTACCTCAGCGTAACCTGCCTTTAATTGCTGCTCTTAGCGCTTGATTCAACCGATAAGCAACAACACCCACATATTGATTCATAAAAACAGAGATAGATGCACACTGATGGTCAGGCACGAACTGAATCGAGTTAATCTCAGTGGGTTTACAGAAAGGTTTTACCTCAGGCAAAGTTCAACCTGCTCAAAAAGGTAGCGATGTGAGAGAGTTTATCCCACAGTAATATAGGGAAAACCCCTATGAGCAAGCACTTGGTGACACTGGGAAGGAAAAACTCCCTTTTAACAGGAAGAAACCTCCAGCAGAAGCTGGGTGGTGGTTCCACAAAAGAAGGAGCTTAAAGCTGAAGGCCTCCTTTTCTACTTTAAAATATTGTAGGAACCACAAACAAGCCAGCAGTCTGAGAGCAAAGTGTTCTGTTGGGGTGATACGGTACTATAAGATCTTTCAGATATGATGGCACTTGTTTATTTAAGACCTTGTACGCATGTAGAAGGATTTTAAATTTGATTCTGGATTTAACAGGGCGTCAATGAAGAGAAACCAATATGAGAGAAATGTGCTCCATTTACAGATTTACAGATAAAGAGAGCCTGTGCTGCTGTCATTTCCTGTTCTTCTCTAACATTGTCATGTATGTATTTTGATTCCGAGTAAGCCCTTTTTCCAAAATAGCACGATAGCTCATGTTTCGTATCAAACTTTCAGTTTGCCACGAGAAAATGAAAACTGCAGGGCCACCGAAAGAGATTGAATGCCCGACTCTTTCTACAAATCTACTGACTGCGGCTCCATTAAGTCTTGGCTTCAAAATCTCATCATGCGATTGGGCTTGATTACAGTGGCACCAACCAGCACTGTCTATTACACAGTCTCCAAAAACACATTAAAAGATTTGAAGGTTTTTTTTTTTACTCCAATAATAGTGTACACAAGGTCTCCTAATATTAGAATCATGATTGAGATTTACAGTGTGTGGCCATAAAAGCAGGAAATGAGTCAGCACTCTTAAACTACGGGTTCAAGTTTACTTTTCCCCTGACGGGGGCCTCATATTAATAATAATAATAAAAAAATGAGTTTAGTGGTTGATACACAACTTTTTCTCTGAAATGAAATATGATAACACATAAAGTGCATTTGTGATTATTGCCTTCCAATATAAAACTGTCGGCAACTAGTGTCCCCAGGACGGTTAATTCCACCCAAAGGACATACCATTCGTCCTTGATGACTCCGTAAATGCTGGACGCATTTAGGATTCCTCTTAGGACATCTAAATTGAATTGAACTCCTGACTATAAAACAACTATTTCACAGGAATGACGAGAATGCATTGGCTCTGACTGCTGATTTAAAACATCCAATCATGATTCTTTATCCTTTTAATCCTGAATCCTACATCTATAAAGTGAGGTGAGGATGAAGTACAGATAAACTTAGTTACTGCCATATTGACTTTACAGCTTCTCCCTTCATGCACGTGTGTCATTGTTCCCCTGCTAACTGAAACAGTTCCATTTATTCCAGGTGATCACGCCACTCAGGTGCCAACCAGACAGCATGGTCACACCTCGTGTTATTTTCAAGATATATTCCGAGACACCATGTCACACGCAGACCCAAACCCGAGCTTCCCCAAGAGAGGTTAAAAATATGCCAAGCATGACAGCAGCCTTACATCAGCTGAGGATCTCTTTGTTATATCACTGGTAAAGAGACCGGCTGCTCTTTTCCTTATGATTTATTCACCTTTATCTTTTTTGAGAAAAGCACAGATCTAGCAGCGAATAATGCACCAACTTAACCGGCAAAACAAAAACGAGCACAATCCAAGTATATAACTTTAAACAGTGATGTCTCTGCCCCGCCCCCTTAAAAAAAAATCCTTCATATGTTCTCTCTGCAAAGCTTGACCTCTCAACCAGAATCCATATCAGCTATCACAACAAAAGAAAGTCGGGCTTTTGATAGTGATTGTTGTTGCTTTTAAGGGCTATGGTTCAGCTTCTGGTTCATGTTGTTTAGAGATAAGTAAAACATTCAATCTGAAACAAACATTAACAGGCGACATGTTTTTTGTTTTTTTTTCCCAAGTAGATTCACTGGAGCATGAAATGGAAGCTCTTCCTCTGTTTCTTAATGTTCACATTTAAGCAGGATCAGAACAGCTTCAAAATGATAAGAGCCTGGTATTAATTTTCAGTTGCAACTTTAAGAAATAGAAATGTCATTGTTTAATTCACCGCAGCACATTACCTTAACTGAGTTAGATTTCTCTAGATGGTTTGTATGGTACTTTAAATTAAATTTGACTTAATAAGCAAACAGCATTTTGGGCGGAAAAACAGACATCAATAATTATTGCATATGCATATAAGCCAGGGTTTGTGGTATTCTACTGTAGGTGTGTTCAGCTGCTGCTCATTTGTGGGTCAGGTGAGTGACTTGGCCACTGAAGAATCTTCCACTTGGATGTCTTTCGAATTATGCTTTTTTGTTATGCTATACATATATATATATATATATATATATATATATATATATATATATATATATATATATATATATGTGTGTGTGTGTGTATATATGCACAAATGCATAGACTACACAAAACTTTTCATATTGGAATTATGCAAATAATCATTTTTTAAATCCCTAAGTTTCCCCATGACTCACTGCCTGTTTTTGTAATTGAAATTAAACTACACAGTAGAATTTTGAAGGAAAATTTTTATGGCTCTACCTGGATAGTTGGTTGCTCTTTGGTCAGGCATTTTTTTCTTAAGATTTCTTAAGATGCATAAATATGGAAATATAAACCATCTCAGCTTGTCTGAGTGCCTTTTCACTCACAGCAGTGATCATCGTCATCTTGTTTTCCTCACTGTAACTAATATATGAATCTCTTTTTAGCAATTTTCAAAAAAAAGGAGTAGAGAATAAAAGGGGGGAAAGCTGCTAGTAAAATCTATGGACAGTACTGCTCTGCCACCTGTGGCCTTGCTCTCCTGCTGCAAGCACAGCTCTCTCCATCTGCTCTGATCAGTGAGTGACAGGAGCAGCAGAGTACCCAGAATGAGGCTGTGCAGTATTCTATAGTAAAAGTAAGACATATTCTCTTTGTCTTTAGGTGCTTATTTTACATGTAAATTCAGCCAAAACCACTGCACAGCCATTATTTAGTCATTCATTATTTCTAAATGAACAATATTGTAGTCATAAAATTACAAAGGACCTACCCACCTGGTAAGTGTGTAGACAGCACTTGACCCACCTCTACCTTCTTGGTAAGACTTTATAATAATGTCACACTATTAAGCATTAGTAAAGTGTTAGTAAGTGCTTAATTCATCATTTGTAAAGCATTACTTCTCATTAGAATGTAATTTATAAATTCAGATATAGTTGTTTATTTTATTCAGAGACAGCACGTTGGCACGATGGTTAACACTGTTGCCTCACAGCAAGAAGGTCCTGAGTTCAATTTCTTTCTGTGTGGAGTTTGCATGTTCTCGCCGTGTTTGCGTGGGTTCTCCCCGGGTTCTCCGGCTTCCTCCCAAAGTCCAAAGACATGCAGGTTGGGGATAGGTTAATTGGAAACACTAAATTGCCCATAGGTGTGAATGGGGGAGTGAATGCGAGTGCGATTGTTTGTCTCTGTCTATGTGTTAGCCCTGCGACAGACTGGCGACCTGTCCAGGGTGTACCCCGCCTCTCGCCCCAAGACAGATAGGATAGGCTCCGGCACCCCCCGCCATCCTGAAAAGGATAAGCGGAAGCGAATGGATGGATAGTTGTTTATTCTTGAAGTATAAGCTCATTTAAGTAATTGTCATTTACCATTTATAAAGTCTAAATAAGTAATTAACAATATATTAATATGCACATTTCTATATATGATGATTAAGATATGAGCGATGCTAATGTATCAGCAAACAACATGGCTATAAGGCTAGTTAGCCACGCTAGCTCAGCTCAGCTAAACTCACCAAGAAAGGGTTCCTGTGGCACCTGTGGCTCCAGCTGCTCAGTGTATCTTTGTCTCTTAAACCCCTCGAACAAACTCTGTTTACTGTCTGGTCCTACCTACAGTTCAGTATTCTGTAAACCTCTGGTGAGTTATGTTTGTATCAGGCAATAAATATTTGTATGTTCTGTATCTCTTTGTGCTTTATTTGTGTCATCTTTCTGTTGTGATGATCTTTGTCATTTATAAATGCTTTATAAGATAAAAAATAGTCCTCAATTTAGATGAAGTCACGCAAAAATACTTAACTAGTAAGTAACTTCCTGAATAAACCAATACGGAACTATTAATACAATTCTATTAACACACTCTTAATCACACACATATATATATATATATATATATATATACATATACTGTATATATGTGTGTGTGTGTGTGTGTGTGTGTGTGCATATAAATGCCTTGTTAATCACTTATTTAGATTTTATAAATGATACCATGAACATGTTACATATGAGCTTAATAATCAACATAAATTTTGATAATTTTTTATTTTGATGAGTTATACACTTACTAATACCTTACTAATGCTTAGTAGTGTGACATTATTATAAAGTGTTACCCATTTCTTTCTATTTTGTTTCCAAGGAACCAGACTTTCATATCAAATTTTAAAGTAGTCTTGCTTTCTGAAGAGAGTTGAGGCTGTGTTGGAGAATAAATGCAGTCATACCAAATATTGACTTTCAAATATGTTAGAATTGTACAAACTCTGTTTTTGTCGTTTTTTCCATCTATGTTTTTACATGTTTCAATAAATGACTGCACATATTTTCCATTTTCATAGCAAAATATTAAGAATTCAGAGGCTTGGCTGTACTTACATGTATTACAAATTCTTCTTCTTCTTCTTCTTTTGGCTGATGCACAACAGATCATCTCCCTCTATCTCACCCTGTGGCACCCTATGGTTTATTATTTTATATATTTCTATTAAAGTGTCATCACTCTGCACTGCCTTTGCTGGACTTGGGCATATTGAGCTGCCCCTATCATCCATAACCTTAATTGGCAGCGCAGATGCTCCGCCTTGGTAGAAGTATTTATTTTATAAAATATTTAATAAATATTAGTGTATGAAGCTCAAATTGGAGAGTTTTAAAATATTCCATTTAATAAAAAACAAGGAAGTGTTTACTGAAGTTGTGCTGACCTTATTTTAAAATGAATCTTGGATCCCTTTTCACTTAAAAAAACCCCAAAAACTTGTGATGTGTGGGACATGAACTTTAATGCCTGTTGAAATGGCGCATAGCACAGAAAGTTTCAGTGTAAGCCCACATTGCTATTATCAAAAAGGGCTGCGTTATGCTAGAGAATTGAACTCGTTTGTACGACACGTTGTGTGACCACATCAGAGGAAAAGACTTGTCACAACCGTTCCTAACAGACACACTCGAGGAGGGGTGAGAAATCTAGCGTATCACAAAAGGGGGCCGTGAGGAAAAAATATTTGAATATGGATATGGCTGTGAAAATTGTTTTTACATTCACTGCTGAAAAACATTAATGGTGTTGCATATGGGTGTTAACTTGAAAGTGACAGAGCAAACACAGCGACATTTGCACTTCATTTTGTTGTAGGATGATTTCGGAAGACATGCAACAAGTTCTTAGAGACTGCATCCAAAGAAGCCGGAGGAGGTAAATAATTCACTATTACCGAAAGTCTTGAATGTAAATTGTGGCACATAAAGAACATGGTAACATCAAAGAATGAAAACATCAAAGAGCCAGAGCCATCCATTACCCCGGGCGTGCTGCATCTAACAGAAGAGAAACAAAGATAGTATAGTGTTGCTGGAACTTTCTGAACTGGTGCCACAATGACATTATGCAAAGGGCATGACACTTAGTACTGATTCTGTCTTGTTTAGTATGTTCCTTAAAGATTAAAACAATGCTTTATTTTGTTTATTAGAACAAAACAGTCTTTGATTCAATGCATCATAATAAATAAATGTGCTCTGCCATTATGTTTTTGTTTTTGGCTGTCTAATGATCTGAAGGAAAGCTAAATGTATCAGGGTCCCTGGGTCGTTGACCCAGAGTTTAGATTTTTTGTGGGTTTATGTGCGTTCCTAAGCCGGTTAATGGTGTTTTGTGTTTCCATTTGTTCATGTGTTTTATGGCTATTCTGACCTCTGGTATTAGTTTCCTATGGTTTAATTATTTGTGCCTTTAGTTTTAGTTTAGCTAATGATAACCTTGGTTTTATTAGTCCTCTTTGTATTATTTTCCTAATTTTTTTCAGTCTTGTCTCCATGTCTTTCTGTGTGACGTTTATATGTTTGAGTGCTTGTCTCTGTGTTAAGTAGTTTGTTTGTTTTACTTTGGTAATACCTGTCCCGTTTGTTTAATGTGTTTTACTTTCCCCAGTCTCATTTTTCCTTTTATGTGTGTTTATAGCCCCGTAGCCTGGTGTTGCGCCTGTGCTGGGGTCCCTAGTGTTACTGCATTCTTTCATGGATTATTATTCGCCTTCAACAAAAGGTTCTTTCAATTTTAAAGCCTGCTATGTGTCTGCACTGTGGTTCTAGCTCTGATACTAAAACAATATTGTTTCTTCAATACAATTAAAAAACATCCCTGGACTCCATCTGAGTTTTTTTTTTTATCTGTTGCTTCTTTATCTTTTAAAGAAATTTAATAAGTGTAAATTTTTTGTGTTCAGAAAAGTATGGCTTGCATTTAATAAGACGATATTTTACCATATATTACAAAAAAAGATCTTTAGCCTCTTCTTGGGTGTGGCAGTGACAACTGAGTGTTCATCCCTGGGAGTGAATTGTTCTCAACAGACCAAATTGATTCAGGATGTCAGAAGTTTTAGACATGAATGCCACCATTGTTGCTGTTGGTTATTATCACCCTGACCCTGAAGGCACAAACATCAAGTAGCTCCATCAGCTATGCACAAAGGTATGTCAGGCTGGCATATGCATACCTGCACACTTGTTGGCTCAAAGTTCAATACTGTGCTACAGTTTCGCTGATTTATTCTGGCCAATCAGTGGACATGTGAACAAACACAATATAGATGCACACAATAACTTAGTCTCTCTCTGTGGCCCTCTACCTCTCATTCTCAAAATGACAGAGAACACATTATCAGATTTTAGCTGCCTTAAAACATTCCTTCACCACTCGGGCGATTGTGTTGTTGCTTGCTTCTTAATAGAAGCCATATGGACAAGAGTGCTTGGGACTGGGAACTCTTGGCCAGACACAGCTGTCCCCTGGCAGCATCCCCTGGCAGGCTGGTAGGCCACCATCATTAAAAGACCTAGTGGATGTAAGGGGAAGATCTCTCCAACCCTAGGGTGAGCAGTCTGTAATGTTCATCACCTGGTAAAAATATTATATTGAGGCAAGAAGAGAAAGCAGATGGAGACAACGAAATATCCTATTATCACAGGAGGAGAAAAGTGCAAAAATGTCGGCCTTTATGTATGTTCGCACACACATACACGCACACACAGACGAGTGTGATTTTAGCTATTTAAGCTAACCCTTATGTTTCAGCCTTAAACTAAACTAGTCTTTGAATGAGTAATACAAGTTGAATGATTTGATTTCAAAGCAGGAAAATAAACACTTCCATTAGCTATAAATGTGCACTGGTGAATTTGATTGCTCACAGTATTCAGCTGGTGGTCCAAGCATATTTTGTTTTTCCAACATGAAGGCTATTAGTAGAAAAAGATACCAGAGCCTACATTGCATTGACACTCACATTAGTTCCACATTTTTGGTCCTGACTACAACACAGGCATGAATTACTGAGGATCCTTTTAATGGAATCCTTATTCTAGTCAGCTATGAATCCCCACAATGATTATTTGGACCATTATCTTCACTTCAGTCCTCATTCAGGCTATAATGGTGGGTGCACTGGTGATACTATTATCTCTATCAAATATGTTCTGTTTTAAACACAAATGTTTTTCTGCTAATATTCACAGTTTTGCCTCCTTATTTGAATGCTAACCTGAATCAGATATGAACAAACCAGTCTGAACAACCAACAACCAACTAACCAGCCAGGGCGTGATTGTTACGGAAGGTTTTTGCCATTCGTTAAGTTGTTTACATTGATTAGTAATAGGGGTGTCATGTTTCCTAACATGCACAATGTCTGTTGATGTTCGGTCAGCTTTACTCTTACAGAAATTATTTTGGATAACAGTTAAGTAATGATTGCTTGACTGGTGACATATTTTGGTTTATTTCTCTGCAACACCCCATTCCAACAACTGTTGGATTCGACAGATGAAAAAGCATCCCAGTATAGACTAGACTCAAGTTACGCGCTTGATATTTGACCTCATACTGTCAGAGTCAAAGGCAGATGGGCATCGCTTTACCATTAACTTTTAATTTCAGTTTTAATCAGACTTTTTATTAAACTTTAAATTACATTCAAAAATAATAAGCTGCATGCTATTCAGCCATTCATTTCATGATATGCATGCAGCACAACGACTCAGTAGAACACAATGTGAGATAAGCTTACTAAAAGAAACATAATAATAGTGTGAGGAAGCCTTCACTGTTCACTTCATGAAGAAATTGATATATTTTATTTGGCAACTAAAACACGAAAAAGTTGTACAACTAGTATTTAAAAAAACTGCAACCTTTACAGAAAGTTACCACCTAAAAAAATTAAAACATGAATGCATTTAAAACATACAGATGATGGTCACGATTTTGCTCTACCTGTCTTTTATTGTTGAATATCCTGACAGCCTCATGCACCTTGTAGAACTCTACAGGGAATCCTTTTCCACTTCCTCCTGGTTGATGAATTGTCAGTTGTTATTCTTTCTATAGTTTCTATAGCTATATACATATAATATATAACATATTTGCATTAGTTCATAGTGAAGAGTGTTGGCTGTTTAGTAAAGCTAGCAATACTAAACTATGAAAACACTTAATTATACATAAACTGTGTGTTATTGGCGTTGTTTACTTAAAACAGGAAAAGTAAAAGTAATTATTCTGCAGAAATGTTCCCCAGCAGTGTTGTTACGAATCAATATCATTTCTGCACATGTTAACTTGAAATTTTACAGCTTATTATACTGTAATCTGTCATATTCTATACACAAATATCCTCATACAATTTTACTGCAGGCAACTGCAAGTGACAAATAAAAGTTTCATTCATTCATTCATTCAAAATCATATGTTTCTAATGTGTCTGTTGTGTGGGGACCAAAAAGTCACAGCTGAATTTAAAGGCGTGAGCGCTGTGTGACATTGTTAACAAGATCTGCAGGAGGATAAAAAAAATCTTAATGTAAAATGAAGGTGCCGTATTAGGAAAACAGCACATTAAACTTCATTTATTCCATTAAGTGGTTTCTCACAGATCTATTCTGAAAATGCTGATGCTGGTAATAATTGATATGCCCTCTCCATCATAGCTTTTACTGCTAATGTGCTAAATGCTTATCCATAATGTGCATGTGCAAATAACCAGAAAAAGCTGTAGGCCTCTCAGCATGACAAGCTGAATCCTTTGTTAATGGGACACGGACATACCCAAGAAATTGACAAATTATACATTCCGATGGCTTGGAGTCATGCTAGGTTCCAAAGATAATAGTCAAGTATGAACACAATGGACACAAACCGGCAATGCTGTTTAAGATGTACAAAAGAGAGCTAATATTTATTTTTGTATGTTTTAATTGAGATCTATTTTTAGATTTCACTGGACAAGCACTGCCTACCTTGCTTGCCCTGATGGAACACCACAGGCCAAAATTATTTTAAAAATGTTAAGGACAGAAACAGAACTACAGTATAACATTGAAATATTTAAAACAGGAATGTTATGGATTTCTACTAATTGTATTGCATGTTGTACAATTACTGTCCGCTGATGTATCTGAGGATATTTTTCATGTCCTTTTAGAGAAAAAGACAAATAGCATTGGGGAACAATTTTACTCTGCAAATGTAGAGACAAAATATCTTGGGGTTAAAAATCTACACAGCAGCAGGTACTTTATTGTCAATACAACAAAGCAACAACAAGATAACAAACCTTGAGATGGGTCATTTCTACCCACAGCTGTTTTGATAACCAGATAAAGAACGTAGTTACATTACTATGGAAACACAACACCAAAGGAAAACCAATGAAAATGCAAAGTCAGACTGGGTAAATAAAATTAGAATCGTAAAATGAATAGGAATCGAAACTTCACTTGCATTGCCACTCTCAAAAAAAAATAAAATAAATAAAAATACAATATTACTTTTGCAGGCAAAGAGATAAACAGCCACTGTGTTAAATTTTGCATTAAAACCCCTCTTAATAAACTTTCATATGTTTTAGCTGCACCGTAAATCTGAGATTAAGCTGGAAGTTGGCATTGTTTTCCAACAGGCATTGTTGGGAGACAATAGTGGTGAGTCAGAAATGGTAGGAGAGAGGCAAAGAAGTGGAAGGTAGCATTCAAATTTTAACATCATTCATAATTAATTTGGAAAATTCACAGGAAGATATAATCCCTCCACCAACACAGCCACAGAAGCACTCACAGATTTACTTAAGGTCTGATTCTACCAGGTGCTGTAACTCCCTGTTTCTTCTGCACCAGTTAGAAGTCATCCAGCCCTCATGTAGGCTGGCAGTGGACATTATTACTGCAAAAGTCCACAAGTGTCCCAGAGTTACATATGCTCCTATCTTTGTAAATGTGAATTTGAATAAAAACATTTTCAGGAGTCAAGATATCATTTCAGCAGACTAAACAGTGCAATTGCTGCATTGGAGCATTGTTTTACTTGCTAATCTTTAATAGTTTTTCAGCTCTGAATCCATCTATTACAGCCAAACAGGAATGTGTTAAAGAATAAGTATTTGTATATGGCTGGGATTGATTAGGAGAAAAGGTTCTGTTTGTTTATGAATTTTACAAATTAATAATGAATATTGCCTTCACCTTCAAGATGGCAGTACTCCATTGTTGCTCTTTTATTTCTATCTGCTAATCTGTTGAGCCTTTTTTTTCAGTGAGGAAAGAATAAATAGGGCTTTGCCATAATTATAGCTCCAAATTAGCCAAAGTTTGGAGAGAGGCCTGTCTTGTGCTGATTCTCCATTTATTTACCACTGTGACAGGTTGACAGGGTCAGCCATCTTTTCTCGGGCTAATTTAAAATGCGAGAATGCAACAGGTATGTGTGGGTGTTTATAGCAGATTGATGAATCTGGCTGTGAGATGATGTGTTCAATAAAATGTACAATTTTCCAGCAGTTTTAATACGGTGGAAAAAAATAAAAAATACACACGCACATACTCGCACACGCACACACACACTTAATTGCAAAAACAGCGGTGAAGCATCCATCCAAATTATTCCAATCAACAAGAACAGCAAAAAAAGACTTCCCTCACTAACAAATAAACAAGATTGCTCTCTTGTCCCTTCTTTCGCTCATTATTTGTGTGTCGATACTGGTGTGTGTGTGTGTGTGTGTGTATTTTCATGCTTGTGTACAAATGTTGCAAAACCCTAACAATCAATCTTTCATTCAGGAAACAAGTGATAAATTCAGTTAGTTTTAATAACATTACAATGCTGTTAGCTGACAATCCCATCGAAGAAACTACTGTCTGAGGCTTACATGTTTAAGTCAATATCTTATAAAATCACACCTCCATATATTCTATGGAAACCAAAGACAAAGTTGTGGTACGGAGCTACGCTGGTAAATGCTATGGAGCTGAGTGTTGCCTGTCCGACTGACGGGGCAGCTGAATGACATTCTGTCAGTTTGAGCGATTGACTGGCTGACTGCACGAGTAAAGAGCGAGCAAACACGCCTCTGACCAACAGTTTAATTGACTGATATGCTGACTTGACTGACCGACTAACCGGTCGCTGACACAGAGCTGATTGGCAGATGTCACCTCAGTCAGTGGGTGGCCCCAGCAAGTGGTCAGGAAATTGATGTTAATGCGTGGGTAGAAGGCTAATGCGGTGCTGCTCATGCTGCTGAACACAGCAGGAAAGAAAACGACGAGGAGGTGGAGAGTTAGAGTCAAGAGAAGAGAGCACCATGCTTTCCACTGAGACAAAAAGAATTCCTGAATTTTGTGTGTTTTTGTCTGGGACCCAGGCATCCTGGGCAGGCAGACAGCTATAATAACCTCTGGCTGTCAGCATGACACTGCGAGCTGTAGAGGTATGCCAGCAGGCACAAGTGAACTGTTTGTGTGGGGGTGAATGAGCACCCACACACAGTCCACTATAGTTATAGACTCCTGTGCAAGCTTTGAGACCATAAATGTATTTCCGTGAACTTAATTTGTAGATCTTTAACAGAGCACACCTTTCTGAGCGGCTCCATGTGAACGATCACAGCTTCAGCACTCACTGCAGACCCAGCGGCACTGTGTGCCAGATACTGGGGTATGTGTGACAGAAGCAAACTGGGCTCAGCTGGCCCTAACTGGCAGTTTGAAGGCCAGACCATCCAAACAGAAAGAAATTGCACCAGTTTGGCATGTGTAAAAATAGCGTCTTTTCGCTTCCTGTGATACCTCTGGCAGTTTGTGCCCAGCCAGTTAAATCTCTGCAAGCTCACCTCAGGTGTACTGGGAATTAAAATGATATTCTGTTTTACTGGCAGTGGTGGCGTGAAGTGTTAGAGAAGTTCATCTTGGGAAAATTGGAGGAAGAATACATGTCAAACTTCTTACCCAGTGTTGGCATGTGTGGTGACATTCAGGGTTTTTTTTGTTGAGGTTGGCACATTTGTAAACGTGAAATTCAGGTTCAAACTGGAGTATCCCATAAAAAGAAGAGATTTACGTGACTTACAACTCTCAGCACATTACCACAACTTAAGTATATAAATATAGTTTGACACAGTTGAAAGCAATGACTTAAATTTCATTTTAAATGGAAGATCTAAAATGCAACAATCAAATACATGAAAAAAAATCCTGAAACCACTTATTTTTATTTTAGATATTAAATATCTGCTTCACTGTTTATTACATTTCTGTGATACAGTGAGAAACAGTGCATAAGAAAGAGGAAGTATTTCGGTTAATCTTTTTATGATTTTCTTTTATTTTAAAATGCATGATCAATGCCAAAATGAAAAACAAACAACCAACTGCCGTCTCTTTCTGGGAGATTACCACAGGCACTGCTGACATGAGCTGAAGGCAGATATGATTAATGATTATCTGCAGTTTTAAAGGATAGATTGTCCTTTGGGAACTGATTAGACTGATATGAGGACTTTTCGGATGGAATTAACATTATGTCGGGAGGTGGAGTGTGACAAGTCGCTCTTAGGAAATCTGACTCATCATTCCGGATGACATATGGACACTGATACTGAATTACAGGATATCATCTGTATGAGTCATGGACGTTCTGTTGAGCCAAAAGATAAAGTGAAAAGCCATCTGGGGAGCAGGAGAATTAAAGGGAAATAATAAAAATACGAAATACTTATAATTGGGAGTGTGAGTCATAACTCAAAAAACTGTCCTGCAACCACAGTAATATTATCAAAAGAAATATTTTTTGACTTTCATTATTTTAAGTGAATTCAATTGCCAAATTCAGCCAAATCACAACAACAGTCACCTCAAGGCACTTTATAATGTCTACAAAAATAGAGAGCAAACTCCAGCAACCCAATAACGCGGTGGTTAACAAATTTGCTTGGCAACTTGCTTGGTTAACAAATTTGCTTGGCAACTGAAAGCTCAATGGTTCGGTTCCAGCTGTAGACACAAATCCCCTCTGTGTGTCAGGAAGGGCATCTGGTGAAAAACTCTGCCAAATCAACTGTGGTGACCCCTTCTAGCAAAGTGGCAGCTGAAAGTAGCTCTGTCTATAAACTCTGCAGATGCAAATGCTAGTAGATTAGTAGTTTCTAAAATATTCAGAGCAGACTGTCTGGTGCCAAGAACCATGCCATGTTCAAAGTCACTCAAATTAACAGGTTCAGGTTTGAACTTCAGCAGTTAAAAGGTGTACATGAAGGGTTAAAAAACAACTGCTTTCTCCACATTTGTTTCAAATTAAGATGTCTTTTAGTATTAGCCTGCAGATGAAAGAGTCCTCTGTGAAGTGGCATGAGACAAACCAGAGACAAACAAACATTGGCCTTTTGCTGTTAAGTAAGAAAGTAAGAAAAAAAAAAGAAAGTATCTACTGTTGTCTCATGCTTTTTCTCTCTAGCATAGTCAAGCAAATGTTGCTTTCTTCTTTGAGAAACCATTTTTGGCCACCTTCAAAAACTTAGCCGGATAATATTAGTATTTAACCTTGTGGATGCAAATTCCAGGCACTGTAGCCCTCCCACACTCTTATACGTGTATGAGCAGCCAATAAACAATAGCAAAGAGGGATTAAGATCATCTGAGATTCTTTGCAAAGGCACAAGAAATGCAGCAGAGAGACAAAATTTACCTTTGCTATATATCCATTTAACTTCAACTAGCAATTTGTTGCCAGCCTGTTTCATTGTGAAAACTTAATGAAAACCATCCATCTCCTTAGAAGCATTTGCCTGATCACTGTTGCAGTCTATAGATCCTTGTGGCAGCTAATTTTATAGGTTCCCTGCAAAAAAAAAGGAAAAAAAAGTGGTAACACGCAGACTTGAAAAAGACGTGACAATTTTTTATCCAGGAAAAATATTATATGAACTGAAAAAGGAGTTTAGGGAAAGGATTCAGCAAAACCTCATGTGCGTTCATAAAGTTATTGTCACTGAGGATTTTTTTCTTCACATGCTTTAGGCTGCCTCCATATGGTACTGGAGTGTCTTTCACATTTCGTACTCCACACATCTTCCTCGGTCTTACTGTAATGGCTTTCTGGGAGCAAATCTGTGCTGATGATAATCTTACCAGATGGCATTAGCAGTAAAAGAGTGGCAGCAGTTTCTCGCCTTGATTTAAATATCACTTTCTCAATAGGGAGAAAGTAGCTTTGAACTGGAGGATCCTGGCAAAAATGTCCAGCCTAAGTCGGAGCCTCGGCCTGAGCCATTTCTTCCTGTTGTGTTGTGCATTTTCAATAGAAACAAATGCTTATTCACCATTTAAACTTCCTCGTTCAGACTAGAGACTGATGCTGAGAAAAAGGACATCAGTGTTTTATTCTTGAATACTCATTTCACACAAGATGCCTGTTCTCTTGTTTAAAAAAGAGACAGGTCAAAAAGACTTGCCCAAAGATGGAAGCATCAATATGTATCTGGGATAAAAACCATCAGTGAGCAAATTATTCACAAGGGCATGTCTTCATAAGTAATCCCATCACATTTACATACCGAAAACCACGCAGAATACTGTATCAGGAAAATGAAGACTGGCACAAAAGAAATTAAGATAAGAACCATGCACTTAGCAGCGGAGTCTAAATTTAATTGACAACAATTTGCTAGTCGAAAAGAAATTTATAAGCCAACACTTGATTTCAATTATTCTTTCGTCTCGAAACGTGTCGTATTTAGACTGAAAGTGTTCCTACCCTTCTTCAAGAATTGCACAGCCTAAAGGGATTTGTCAAGTCTTTATGAAAAATTATCCTTAAAAATATCAAGAGGTCAGACGCTAACACTCTGGCACAACATTATTCCTGTACAAGAATAGCAATAACTTAGTTTGTTGCCATGGAAATACAGCATGCCATGGCAACTCATATTGCTTGGAATGACAATTACATATATTTTGGCTACAGCCTCTGACAGTGGACAAAAAAAGCACATTTGTGTAGCCTGGCACAGAGCAAAAAGGATTAAATGCAGCTTTAATTTCTGAGAATCACTGCAAAGACTGTTTTTCTACATAACAAAGGCAAATAAGACAGAGTTATTGACACAGTGTCACTCCCTGAAGAAAAGTTTAAGTCTTTTACCACACACCATACTCCTCCCAACACACA
>VUQG01027658.1:114877-129309 GCA_015106755.1 Etia nguti | reverse complement strand
ATATATATGTGTGTGTGTGTGTATATATATATATATATATATATATATATATGTGTGTGTGTGTATATATATATATATATATATATATGTGTGTGTATATATATATATATATATATATATATATATATATATATATATATATGTGTTTGTGTGTATATATATGTGTGTGTGTATATATGTATATATATGTGTGTGTGTATATATATATATATATATATATATATATATATATGTATATATGTATATATGTATATATATATGAGACAACCCCCAAAATAGGAAAACTACAGGTGAAGGCCACTGACATTTTTTTCCACCATCTCATCTTTTCTCTTTTGCATTTGGTTAGGGACAAGTCACTGCTGGTAACATAGCAATACATGAACCCTACAGAGGTTGCACATGTACGTATGATTGCATACATGAAGGTTTGCTGTGACTCCCAGCATAGACTCAAGGACACAGAAGAGATTCCAGGAGACAGGCAGTTACTCTAGGAGAACTGGTCAGGGTTGTAGAAGGTCCTTAACCCATCAGGAGGTCTGGTATTTGCTCCTTTGTGCAAGGAGTAACAGGATGAGCACTGTGAGAGTCCTGTTGTGAAGGTGTCTAACCAAACAATCAGAAACAGACTTCATGAAGGTGGACTGAGGGCCTGACATCCTCCTGTGGGCTCTGTTCTCACTGAATGGTACTATGGAGCTCAGTTGGCATTTGCCATAGAAAAGCAGAATCCACCACTGGTGCTCTGTGCTTTTCACAGATGAGAGCAGGTTCTCCCTGAGCACATGTGACAGATCTGGAGAAGATATGGAGAACATGAAGCTGCCTGTAACATCTTTGAGCATGGATGGTTTGCTGGTAGGTCACTGATAGTCTGCGGAGTTATATCCATTATGGGACACACACACCTGTACAGGCTAGGCAATGGCATGTTGACTTTCTAAAGTTTTTACACAGTCCATGTCAGTATAGATATCCAGCAAGATTTTTTTTTCACCCTGATACATTTTCAAAGCGTTCCTTTAATTTTTTTTTTAGCAGTATTTATATGTATGCTTTGCTTTTGATAGTAAAACATCAATATCTTAAACACTGGATAACCTGACCCAGATCACAATGTCAACTTGAGAAAGTCATGGGCTCACTTAAAATCAATAGGATTTGTCCACATGGGACAATCACTGTCTGTGGAAAACTGCACAGAAATCCATCTTATGGATGTTGCGTACACAGAAACACAATAGATTGCCATAAAGTTCTGCTGCTATGTTGCTTAAAATTGACTTTTTTTTCCTGTTCAAAAAGCAACCTTTATGCTTGTTGTCCATCATATCATCTTGAGCTGATTAATGGTTGTAGTAAACACAAATGGCCTGGTCAACTCAGAACAGTTTGGTTTACCAATGCATAGCTACATACAAAGAAATAAATATGATTGGAAAAGCAAAAAGCTTCTGTGGATTCTACAAGAACAATGATGGACAATCAAACAAATAAATAAAATGTTCAATTTGTGTAAATAAGTGTTGTATTTGCCTAATAAATGTATAATAAGAAACACAAAAAATGACTTCCACACTTAAGCTTAGTGGTGAGCTCATATTTGCCTTACAGCAACAAATTAACAGCTTCACTGCGGCACCCTTTGATATACACATTATGTGCAGGGATCTTTTCAACATGTTCATGTTAATTACTATGAACTAGGTTTGAACTGTAAGACCTCGAATGCTAAAGAGAATGATACGTTTATCTACTTATCTTCCCAAATGTATCTGTGGAAAGAAAAAAAAAACACCAGAAAAAATAATTAGCCTTTGGTGAGTCAGGAGGTCACTGATGTGAAACGCTGAATGTGTAACTACAACTCTCATTTGTTCCTTTCAAACACTGAAAATTAAGCAGGAGGAGGTCTTTCTGCCTGCAATGGTGGACCCATCCATCTCCAGAGTGTTTCTATTATTGATCAACACAGGGCAACACAATAGTGCCGACACCCATTTTGCACACCTTTTTAAGAGCGTAGTTGAGCTTGCCAGCCATAAAAACATTTTAAACTGAGGTCTCTGGTGTTAAAGTGGCTTTGTTGTTCTTAATCCATGCATGACTAAAAACATTTGCATGGTAAATCCAGAACAACAATGTGTGCTTCCTTTGCTCTCCTTAAGCTCCGGCTTGTATTGACACAGCCTGGTAGACTTTCCAAAGTTCACACAGAGTTTCTACATCACTGCTCTGATAATCCTCAGTTGTCCACTCTGAGCTACACCCAAACCACCAGAAAAGTGTATCAGGAACAAGAAAAAAATGTATGCATCGGTGAGAAAGAAAACATATCCTTTTTTTAAGCTTAATATTTCTCCTCTGTCTTTCTTTGTGTCCTACTTCCTCCCCATTCTTATTAATTTGCACAATCAGACTGTCCGCAGTCTTCCCAATCAATTTTCTCTTATTTTGTTCTTATTCTGACAGCACGGAGATAGCAAAGGTACGGCCACAGGCTGCTGAAGCATGAATCCATATAATACACACTAGAGAGAATAAAATATATATTTGCAAATACTCTAGCATTTTGAATTTTGAAGAAAACTTTGGATTTTCTAGAATTGTTACGAGGAAATGTTGCTTTAGCTTTTTTGTTCTTGCCTAAACCTAAAACACAGAGGGGACTCTGGTGTGAGAGTCACAACAGACAGCTGTATTTACCCTCTTGCACTCATAAATATGGTTTGTCATTCCTTAAGAAGGCCAGAAATTAATTTTAGTTGTACAGAAGTGTAATTTCCAAGGGACAGGGTTATGCTATTGTGGTTCTTCCCCTGGTTGTATTTGTTCCTCTCATTTCTTCTCTTGGCCCCTCTGCAGTTACAGTCCAAGTCCATTTATCATTAGTCCACCAGATGTCCTCAGATTTTCTTTCCTTCTCACATCCACGTGCCACGCACTAACCCCTGACCCGCTGATCTGTCACACCCACTCACACACCTGTTTCCAATTTTCCCAGCCAGTTACACTTTCTTCCTGTCAGATTGGTTCTCATGCTCGTTCTCACCACATTGGCAGTTCCTTCTTCCTGCACCTGCCTGCTTGCATCCTTTTGTGTAATCTTCCATTAAAGTCAGTTTGCTGCAACTGCCTGCCTGCTTTCTTGTTGCCTGCACACATACATAATGTTACTGTTTATTGTTGCTGCTGTATATATATATACACATATACATATATATTCATAAAAGTATGTGTGCCTGTTGATGCTGTGTGTATCACTTGTATTTTTATATAAATGGTCTCTGTGATCAGGTGTTCATGTCTCCTTGTGTTTGTTACTGCGTATTTCATTGTTTGTTTGGCGGTATCCATGGAAGCAGTGGGCTTGTATAAGATGTCAGATGAACATCTGTGCATGTTCCTCTGACTGCTGTGTGGATGTGCTTCAACATTTACTGGGAACTAAAGCCTTTTGTATTACCTTACATTTTTCTGTAGTTGTACATATGAAAACCAAACACGCTACACAAGAGACCCAGATCAGTGTTACACCTTTCTACCACCCTTTTATCCCAGTCTCATCAAACACACAAGCACACACACAATGTCTCATGCACTATTAATGCTCTCATCTCTTTTAGTTACCCTCTCCATCATAGCTTCAACTCAGCAATCAGGCAAGGGACTATGTGCCTCTGGGGATCGCCAGGCTTGCCCCCTACTGGGATCCTGCATCTAATTTCCAGGCCTGCAGGACTGTTTGGTTGCAGGGGCGCTGCATCGACTAACACTGTGATGGGGGTTTAGTGACAGCAATAATGACATCAATGCTGTCTTAAAAAAAATGACACCATCATATTCCAGAGGTTCTGTTATGGCATGAAGGTCAAAAACTGATCTACATTTTCAAATGGGGCACACCTGGGGAGGATATGCATGAGTCCACAGGTGTGGCATAGCAGTCCATTCATTAGGTTTTTTGTAATGAAACAGAAACAGAATGTACACTCCACTGCATGAAATCACTAATCAAACAGCTAATTTCATTATGGTCGCCTCGGGATCATCCTAATCATCCCTGTGAATTAGAAAATAATTATATCAGATTTACTTAACTCAAATTTGAGCTCTGGTGGGTTGATGTTAAAGATGTGAAGATCTGCATAATTGAGCAAGGTTTTCAGAACATTTGGCAGGTTTCAATTTTTCACGAAACAAGTGGTGGCCTGCCTTAATCAGTATCCTCCCTTCATTTTTAATGGAGCTGGATGCATAAACACTTTCTGTGAGAAAATGCATTTCTTTGTTAATCGTGCTTTTCACTACAATAAAATGATCCAAAAACAGGAGGTCTAAAACATAATCCGAGAAGCAAGCAATTATTGTGTACATTTTGCACAAATATGCCATTATATCCTGCCTCCCCTCTACATGGCTCTTTACAATAAACCAAAACAGAAGCTGGGCTGGACAAATGGGAGGAAGGCACAATAGACAGAGCACTAGTGTTGGGCAAGTAGGTGTGAATACAAGCTGGTGGGAATCAGGTGTGGGATAGCTTAAGACTGCTGCTGAAAACAGGAAATGAAATAAAAGGGCATATAAAGACACTGAGATACTGTGTGAGTTCAGTATTCTTATGTTATTGAAGCCACGTTGTGTGGCATGAATCTCAGCTGTGGGTCGCACTGATCAGCGTGTCATAACGCACTTTTATTGGCTGGTCTCATTATCAGATGGTCATCCTAAATTTCTCACACTGTGAGAATTTTGTCCTAGATTTTGGGGGGCATGAGTCCTTTACAACAGCCAACTTTGAATGCCTCTCACTTTGAAATGTAGGGCTATCGCTTTGAAGCCAAGAACAAAGATATCACGGCAATTCCTTTATACTGTTCATCTCAAACAACCCAGAAATTTCACATTGTATACCCAGCTTTATAAACTGATAGGAATGGGAAGTGCACACCAAAATGCCTTTTTGAAAAGAGGAAACTGTTCATGTTATAGCACAAAGGTTCCTCAAAATCAAATGCTACTTTCAGGGGAAAAAAAAAAGGTATAACCTGAATATTAGCATGCATTTCTTTCAGGCGCTGGAATTCCTTCCCACAGTTCAAAGACTTGCCAGTTATGTTAATTGGCAAGTCTAAAATTGCCTGTAGGTGTGATTGAGAGTGTGAAAGGCTCTCTGTCTATATGTGTCAGCCATGTAATAGATAACATACGATGTGTCCAGGGGAAATGCAATCTCTCAGTGTTGGCTGTAATGACTCTAACCCCCACAGAGATAACCTGGTAAAGATAATGGATGGATAGACAAATTGAATGATGGAAAGGAAAATCCAAATTAACACAAAATGCATTAGCCTGTTAGACATACAACACAATGCTGCACATATTATATTTTCGGATCCAGCACGAGTCTGACTTTCATATTAATGTAAGTCTCACTTTCTCTTAAAACAGCCTCTGACTGTTTATTCACTAAGCTGTAGTACTGACATTTCATCAGCCTGTAAAGTCAATATCATGAATATTTTAGCAAATTCACAGCAATTGGTACATGCAGCTGACCTATGAAAACATTATAATTAATTTTGTTGTGTTTTTGCTGAACTGATGACTGTACAGGTGCAATAAGTCTCATTTTAGCTGTGCTCTGTTTAAATAAAGTAATACAAAATACACCTACTGGCCACTTCACTACTAGTTGTACCAGCTTGGACCCAATTTTGTTTTTAGAAATACCTTACTTCTTCATTCTATAGAACAAGGTGCTGGAAACAATATAGCATCACACAGCTGGTCATTTTTGTTATTTTGTGTGAACTGTAGCCTCAGTTTCCTGTTCTTAGCTGCTAGAGATGGCACCAGGTGTGGTCTTCTGCTGCTGTAGCCCATCTGCTTCAGGGTTTGGCATGTTGTACATTCAGGGATGCTCTTCTGTGTTCCTTAATTGTAACAAATGGTTATCAGAAGGGACTGGCAGCAGCACCCGGGCCGGGTGGATCCCCATATACTAAAGACAAGTGAATGAATTAAAGAGAGGGAGGTGGAGGTGGGCCACAAAACTGAACAGCAGGTTGTAGTGCAGGAATAAATAGATAGACACATAAATCTTCTGAAAGGGGAGTGTATGAGGTGGGGTCCTGCTCCTGAAATTCATATAAGTTATCCCCACTTAAGTTGCTATCAACTTGAAGCAGTGTAGCCATTCTCCTCTGAGCTCTGATATCACAGAATATTTTCTCTTTACTGAACCTGTAAGGCTTAGAGATGGTGTGGGAAAAGCACAGTACATCAGCAATTTGAATTCAATTAGAAGTTCAGCAGGTTGTCTTGACCATGTCTACATGCCTAAATATACTGAGCTGGTGCCTTGTGATTGGCTGATTAGATCTTTGTGTTAACAAGTAGTTGAACAGCTGTACCAAATGAAGCGGTTGGTGAGTGTATCTGGCTCTGTGTTTACCAGTTTGCAGCTAAGTTTGCCTGTGTTGCTTGGGTTAGGTAGACATGCAACAGGCTTTTAGAGGCTTCAACACTAAAACCAAATTAATGAGACTGAACTAAATGTGGGAAAAAAGGGAAAGGTTTACACTTCATCAAGACAATAAGCTTAAAACTGCAAAACAAACAAACAAAAACAACAAAAAGAAAAAGAGGTGTAAAGTCTGTAAAATACTTAACAATGAGTTACTTGAAAAGAGATTGTTAGAAGCTCAACACATTTCTAATTCCCAATTTTCATGAATCGGAACACCAAATACTTTCCTAATTAATCCTTCCTAATAAGCTCTGAGTCAGCTGCTAAATGGCACATGACGAATAATCAATCATGACATCCTTATTAGCGATAACTTCTATTTTTGTGCCTCCTTAAATAAAGTAATACATCACGCTGCTTTTCTAAGGAATGCGCTATTACTGCCTGCCTCACTGTTACTAAATTTCTTAACTCCCTTCTGTATGCATTGTTCTACCAAGCCAACAAATTAGTTCCTGATTGTTTTTTTTTCTTGCTTGGGACTGTTCTGGGTTTTGTGCACTTTATTCTTACGATGTTAACATTCCTAACAGGCTCACAATCAAGATGTATTGTTGGATTGTTATTTTTGGCTGCATGCCTTTTCTTCTCCCATGTTCATTATTTAATTTTAAACCTCTCATTAATTTTCTTTTCATCCTGCCTTCACCCTCCCTTCCCCTGTCTCTTCATGCTTTATTGGTGTTCTGTCACTCAGTATGTCTATCACAGCAGCTCTCTGTGAGTCTGGGCCTCACCTGGAGCCATCTTTTACTACGACCAAAATAGTATTCAACCTCACAGGGCCTTTGAAATATATTGTGCTCTCAGAAAACAAAGGAACTCAATGGCCATCAGGGATGGGAAGAAAATCAGCTTTCATGTTTATGCTTCAGATGCACTGATGATGATATCCACCCTGCAGTAAACTGGGATTTGACTGTGAAGAGAGAGAGAGACACTCTGATATGTTCACTTTATGCTGGAGCGCAGAATTAGGTTCGAGAAGCTTTAGGACGTTCAATCAAAAACGCCGACTCTGATGAATCTATCATGAAATTGACCTGGATATGTGGGACACTTTGATCTTATGATAGAAGTGAATCAGAGTCTAATGAAACATAAGTACCTGCCTCGGTGGTATCTGAAGCCAGATTTTTTTTTTTCCAGCATTGCGATAGAATAATATGGAACAAAAGTGGATGAAACTTTCGATTTTTCTATAATTTATTATAATATATTTGTATTCTAAACAAAATAAAGTATTATCATTGTTGTTTTGGGGGTTTGTTGATTTAGTTTTAGTTTTGTTATCCTGGGTTTTCATCGTTATGCTTGAGCGTTAGTGTTATTTTTCTGGTTACTGTGTGGTGTTCATGGACTCGCAGGTGCCTGTTTATGATAACTGTTCTAGCGTAGATCTGTCACTTTATTATCTTCAGTTTCTACTTTGTGTTTGTCATTTCTCATGTGTTTAGCTCCTTTAGTGTTTTCCTAATTGTTCCTTCCCCTGTCTCATCCTTGTGTTCTGCCTTTGTCTGCCAGCGCTCCTTTGTCTCTGTCTTCATGGAAATGTGGGTCTCCTGGTCTTGGTGTTGTAGTGTTTATCTTTCCTATAGTTTTTGTTTTCACTTTAACATTTTGTCCTAAATTAGATTCGCTTCCTGTCTGCCCTGGTTGTCTTGACTTTCTTCACCTGTGTGTGATTGCTTTAACCTTTGTCTTTGTAACCTCCTGTTGGTCATTCTCTAATCAGCCCTCTGTGTATAAATAGTCCTGTCATCACCTTAATCTTTGTCACAGTGTCTTTCTGTTCTGCAAGTGGGGCCCATAGGGGTGTACTATAAGGCTACTATGTAGCTTTTTTTAGATGGATTGCTAAATCCTAAAAACTCAAGTCAGAGGTAATAGGTTTCACAACTCTGTTTTGAACTTTCCTTGCTGACCCAGGCTTTCCGCATCAGGCTCTGTCCACATAAAAAGGTCATGCCTACTTTAGTCACAGATATTAGATATAAGTGAAATTTTGCACTTAGAAAAAATAGTAAATTGTAGACAATTTAAATTAATTTTGTAAATAAACAACTTTATAAACATATTTTACTACTTGGTGCTGCAATTTATCATGTTACAACTGCATATCGCAGCTCTGAACCTGAATCATTTAAACATTAAAAGCTATTCAGTGCATTTAGATCTGACTCTCTTGCAGCCTTGAGATTTTGAACTCTTGTATTTGTTCCAGATCAAAGTTAAATTCATTTTATTAATTGAATATTTTTGGTCTTAAATATCCAACAAACCAACTGGTCAACTTTTTAATCTTCATTCAGCTACAATTCCAAATTTCACTTGGAAGCAGGTTAGGATCATACATAAAAAATGCACTTTCTGCATCACCAACCAAATACACACAAATTTCCCTGATGCACAGTTTATGCTCCTTTAACTGCCACATTTATAAAATGTATTTCTTCAGTACAGAATCTATATTAGATTTAAAACAGTCTACAAAGCAAAAATAAAATGTGTTCCTTCAAGCTCGTTACTAACCAAAACTGAACATAAACTGAGGAAAATATTATGAAGGAAGTACACAGGCAGGCTTGTGTTAGCTCGCTTGACAAAACCTAAACCCACAGTCTGAGATAACAGATATGATGATGGTGGTTCTCAACTTTCTCTATTAAGCCAGGCTTTCTACTTCAGGATCAGTGCATGCTCACATAAAAAGGGACGTTTCATGCACCATATGACCTTTCTTCCTCCCAAAATGATCCCCATGAGTGCTGTCAAATGATGATGAAACAGGTGATTCAAAAGTTATAAAGAACATAGAAAAACAATAAAATGCAACAGTGCTGCAAATAATATGAAATCAATGCAGCAAAAAATGGTTAATTTTGAGATTTATTTCACAGCGGTAAAATAAATATTTATACTTGAGTTAATTATTTTAATGCTGAGTGCATTGTATGTGCTGCTGTTTATTTCTAAGGTTACGGCATTTTTGATGTGTGTTCTGTGTATTAGTAGTTGCAGTTCCAGTGGTACAAAAGAGACTTATAAGAAGTATAAAAACATTTATAGAGTTTCTGCATCACTGAGTGAATACACATGCATATTCCAGTGACAATGTGATGCACAGTTTGCATTGCTGCACCTACAGTTGGGCAAAGGTATGGTAATATAATGTAAGTTAAAAATACATTAATCTTGATTTGAGGTTTAACCTTCTGTTTTTCCTCACTCTTTGCGTTTTTGATATATGTTGGCACTACTGGACTTTGTTTATGGACTTACTACAGCATTTAAGGCTTGTTTTTGTTTACATCACTCCACACTTCCTCATTAATATATATTACAATTGAATTGGCACAATCCATTGCATCAACTCTTCAGTTGCTCTAGGTTTAACTAAGTAAAACAAGGCTTTTTGAAATTTTTGCTCCAGTTTATCATGATACACATTTTTATGTCAAAGTCTTAATTGCATTTATTCAGATCTATGCAGATGGTGTGATCACTGGGCGCAGGGCTTGACTGGGACAAAAAATCGGACCTGGCATTTTGGTCAGGCGGAGCATCATGATTGCTCAAATTAAAAGGAAAAAAAATGATTGTGCGATACAGTGTGTTGGTAGTGAAAATGAACAAATTGGGTATGCACCACCGGGCATGCACTTTTGATCCATTGGCCTAAAAGTGCACACCCTGGGTAGTACGTAGCGGCTGAAGCAAAACCCGGGTGTGGAAGGACTTCAGAGAGGACATGGAAAAAACACTTTTGGACTGTCTCGAAGAGATTCTTTTGCCCTGAGTTCCTGAAGGCTCTGGATGTTGTAGGGCTGTCTTGTTCTATGGGAGGTGCTTTGGGAGTTGGGGTGTATCTTCCACCAGGAGGAGGCCCCAGGTAAGACCCAGAACATGCTGGAGAGATTTTATCTATGGCTGGCCTGGGGAGGGGGCCAGGGAGAGGGAGGTCTGGGGTTCTCTGCTTGTTCAGGCTGCTGCCCCCCGCGACCTGGCCCCAAATAAGCAGAAGAAAATGGATGGATAGGAGTAACAGTAGTGTTATTATTAGTAGTATCATTATCGTAGTAATTAATTCAAACTCCAATAAAAAACTTATTCTGTACCTTTTAGAACTACTAGATAACGGCATTGTTATCTCAAGGTGTGTTCAATTTATTGATCAGAAATCTTGAACAAACTCAGACAAGATTTATTTTTAAACTGAGCAGGTGTTTCGTGTGAAAACATGGCTACATAAAGGGATATATTTCACATTACAGAACTTTGTGTTTCTCATAAGTTTTCCTTCAAATTTTCTGAAAAACGTAGACTTGAGCTTTGCTGAGGTTCTCTGGGATTCTTGTCTGGGAGGCAACTGAACTCCTACAACTGTTTTCCCAGACAGTCTGTTTTATTGTTTATTTGTAGAGAGTGGTTCCATAGTGTAGTAGTTAACCTATTTGCCCTATACACAAAAGATCTCCAGTTTGAGACTGGGAGGAGACGTGATCCTTTGGGAGGATTGCATCAGTGTAAAAATCTGCCAAAACAAATACACAGATCCATCCACTGTGGCAAACACAAAAAGAAACAAAACAAAAACTTTAGTACACCTTGCGGTAATAGTACCAAATTGCAAAATATACTAGTGCTGGTACCCAAGTTTTTAAAATGTGGGTAGCGGTACTCCGGTACTGGCTAGCAATTCAGCTCCGTTTACGCACATTTTTAATCAAAATGTATTATCAATTTTAAAATTGAGCATATTAAAAAACAAGCTAACAAGCTAATATAAGCTAATTGCTTGCATCAAATGAATTTTAAGTTTTTTAAAAACTGAAACAGTGGTAACAAAAGAGCGCAAATGTAATGCGAAGCCCCCACACCTAAACTTATATATGTTGATTTGTTATTTTAAAAAAATTGATAAAAACAATATATATAAAAACAGTATAAATAAAACTGTTCAGGGGCTTTCAACAATTAAAAAAAAAATTCTTAATCTAAAATTGCAAACTTGTTGGTGATTTCATCATCTACAGTACCATTAAAAATTTAAATAATCCGTAAAAATCTTTTAATGTAAGGGCCAATGGCCAATACCACATATCTGTCAGGCGGAACTGCAGTAAAAACAAGCACAATTCTGATGTGAAAATCACTGCAGGGCTCAGGAACAGTTCAAAAACCATTGTCAGTGAACACAGTTCTTTGTTGCATCCACAAATACAAGGTAAACCTCCTGCAGTCTCTTGGTCTGACCAATCAAAATGTAAAAATTCTTTTTGGAAACCATGGATGATGTGTCCTGCTGGCAAAAGAGCAAAGGGAGCATCCTGCTTATTATCAGTGCACAGTTCAAAAGCCACCATCCGATGGCTGGGAAAAACATTTCACTTTCAAAACTACAGCAATTGGTCTCCTCAGTTTGAAAACACTTAGAGAGTGTTGTTGAAAGAAGAGGTGATGCAACGCAGTGGTAAACATGCCCTAACCTGACTTTAAAAAAAAAATGTGTTGCTGTCTTCAAGCATAAAATAAATGTACATTTTCAAAAAGCAAGAAAATTTGTTTTTCAAGATGTTATATGTGTTCTTTGTAGTATTTCCAATTAGAAAATAGGCTTTAAATGATCTTATTTTTGTTATTTCACACAGCATCACAAGTGTTTGAGGAATGGGGCTGTGCACTAGATATGTGCTGTGACTCACGCCTTGTTTTTTATATTGCTATATTTGTGGTTTTTCCTTGGATGGGATTTATTTCCTGGCACAGAGCTGGAAAAAAAAAGTTAGGGCTGCACCTTGAGGAGCTGTAGAGCTGGATGAACATGATTGCCGGAGAGAAGACTTTCATCATTTTAACAACTTCAAAGTTGTCGGCTTGTGTTCTCACAGAAGTACATGTGAGTGACATCTAGGGTGGGTGAATTTTGTCTGTCATAGGCAGGTGGACCCACGAGGCCATAAATGAACATTCAGTAATGAAGTTTACCGATTTGGACAGTTTTTAGAGACTAAAAACTGCAGATGTCATCACTTCAATTCAATCATAATAAATTAGGTACTCAGTAATCATAAATGATCTCTAAGATACTCCCAAATATTACTGTTCAGTAAGGCATACAAACCCAGAATATATACATAGTAATCATTAACAAAATGTCCCCCTGTGCCTACATAAATGTATTGTTACTGTACTATACTGGTACACTGTAGTAGTGTAATTACTTTGTATTTTGCAGACTGTAATCTAAAGTGTTACCATCATTTGTTTTCATTTGATTCAGCCGGGTCCCCAGCTTACCTGCAAACATCCCTGTGAACTCACTTACCAGTCCTCCCATAATTCATTTGCAAGTATGATTTGGAAAGGTTTGTACTGCCTGTGCAGATTGCAATAGATACAAACAGACAAATACTTTTGAAAGACTTTGATTTTAGCTTCATAGTTAGAGTATTCTTAGCTATGACTGAAAGAGGGAGGATACAGTATGCTGCTGTGTTGTGCTGCAGCTAATGTTGAATACACATCGGGGGCTTGCAAGACATAGAAGCAGCCAACCATATCCTGTGCTAAAACGTCTGTTTGTTTTACTTCTCATTCCGAGACACCATGGTCTCGCCTCTTCACTCTCAGATCTGGGGCTCCCAAAGTGAAAGCGGCATAGCAATCTCTGGGCTCATTGACTGCAGGGCCTGAGGGGTTTTGTGGTAAAAGTCTAGGCACGTATTAGTTCTGCAGCGCTGGCTGACCCAGGCTGGTCCCTGGCCACATCAATGCCGTCTCATGCCTACTGAAAGGGCTTCTGTTTTGGAATGTGTCTGCACGGAGCCTGGCCCCTCTGGAACATCATCCATGGGATATCCAGAGCTGGCAGGTTGACACTCAAGTATGTAGGCACAAGGTTGCTGGAACGTGGCCCTTGCTGCTATGTTGGATCATGTTTAAGATGTCTGTAAGGTTGAGGGGATTGTATTCTTTCCATTATTTTTATTCCCTCATTCCTTTTCATTGTTGCTCTTTTTAAAACCAATCTTTTATTTTTGGTGCAAATCTCTATCCATGTGCAAATCTCCATGGTCTTCATCTGTCCCAATCTCCTTGTCATATCACTGACTCTTTCAATGCATGCTACATCTATGACAGCCTCAATTTTGTTATAATTAATGGATAAGTCCCCAGTCTTCCCATCATCTTGCACAGTTTTTCCTTCCCCTCTTCCCACCTCTTTCCTGCTATTTGCTTCCGCTCTCTTCATTTCCCAATCAGCCCCCTTCTCCTCACTTCCTCCTGTATACTCTCGCTCATCCCGTCCTCTACTCACAGTGTAGTGCTGTTTCCTTACCTAATTAGAAATGCCCTGAAGGTTTTGGTTCCAGAGCAGCATATTTACCCTGAACAGTTCAGCCATGGGTTTCTGGGTCATATAAAGGGACAGGAAGAATGATAAGCCTGAAGACTTGGGCCTAACATACCTAATTGATTACTAAAGAACACAGTGGTGTTGTTAGCTCTTCTTTATAAAATACTAAACTAGAGAAAGTGGCTTGCATTAGATCTGGAACTTCAACTTCCATGGCACTTCACTTTCATTTTGATTCATTGACTATTTAATGTAGTTTTGAAAAACTTAATAAGCACACGCAGGCGTGAGCTGTTACCTAGCAACAGCTGCTGTGAGTGAAGATAGATCAGCGCTGTGAGGACAGATGCTGGAGTTAGCAAATTTAAGAATGGCATGGGAGACTGGATGCTTCCAAATATGAAGACTGTCATTATTTTTGAATCGTCTTCCTAGAAATTCATGTTGTGGTGTTTGTGGTAGTTCTTCACAATAAACTTGACTGTAATGCATACTTTACACAAATGATGCATTTTTTTTTTTTTTTTTTTTTTC
>VUQG01027658.1:86284-114857 GCA_015106755.1 Etia nguti | reverse complement strand
CATCTTTTTAAAAAATTTTTTTTTTTTTTTTTTTTTTTTCTCTACACTGGAAGCAATATATATTACTTATGCAGTCAGACTTATTTTGTAGCTCTTCCTTAAAAAGCATAGACTTAGTTTCATATTGATATACTGCTTATTGCAATGCTTAAACTAACATTTCCTTGTTTTTGACAAAGAAACTGAATAACCTAAAGGTCTGTTTCGCAGATTAATTTTGCACAGTTTTGATAAAACCTCCATTGTTTCTCAGCACTTCACTGCTTTATCATCTAGAAGCACATAGTGCAAGGAAAAAGGTTTTTCCGTTGGTTTCTCATTACAAATTAGAATATATTGTAATATATTTGTGCTAATACTTCTAATTACGCAACAATGGTTTTTTTTTTCAGGCTGTTTAATTTTTCTTTTAAATAACATACATAGCGTCAGTTCAAATTGCTTTGAAAACGGCAAAATAAATTAAGTGATGCAAAAATAAATTTCAGAAGGCACAAAAACTTAAAACAGTGATTTTAACTGATGAAACTTCTATAGTATTATAAATCTATGCTTGTTATGTGGATGCATTCATGTTTTCACTTTACTCACCTGATCAAATATACATCACTGCAACACCATATTATGATGAAGTTGCAGCAAATAATTAGGAATCTTTATTGAAAACTGTTACACTCAGCAACAGTTGCCCTGACGACATTACTCATCACTTGCTGTGCTTAATCAGATGAGTGACAGGTGACAGAGGTTAAGCACGGCAAATTTGATTGACATGAATAGGAAGAAACGCTCATCTTCCCAAGGGGCTCAGAGTGTGTCATGATTGCTGTGTGATGCAATTAAAGAATTCCCAGTGACGGATTTAACTGCTGTGCTGGAGCTACAGGAAGTGCTTCAAGAGCAGCACCTTGAAAGAAAGAGGAGATTAGAAGCAGCTCATTTTTAAGTCATGGATGTTTTGCAGCATGCCTGACATACCTGAAAATAGACCTGGTAATGTTAAAGTCGTGCACAGTGGTTGTTAGACTGGCAGAGGCACTAGGAAATAACATATTTCTTGCACTTTATCAGATGGCAGGCGTTTGCAGTGTAGCTTTGTACCTACAAGCAGTTTTCCTTTACAATTACAGTACACTGGTTATAATGACAAGCCTTATATCGCATTAAATGTCTTATTCTAAATCTGGAGGTGGGTGGCTGAAGATCAGCAAATGTCAGTGAGATTTTAGTGGGTGTCACTGAAAAATAAATATATAAATAAATCAGAGGGTTATGTAAGATTTGATGAAAATTTACTTTAGCATTAAACACTTTTTGTATTTAGTGTAAGTTTCCTTTCTTCTGAACAGAAAACTAAATCATGACTATAAAGAGCTTCCTGAACTTTTGGAGACCAGGGTTCTGTATAATTAGGAGAGTACAGTAAGGTACTAGCTGTAGTGTTTTTAAGTTGACTTTTATTGGTGGCTGGTTTTGTGGATAGTGATCTTACACAAATGTTGTGTTTTTTTCTACTAATTCTTTGAAGCTATGGTGAGATGAAGAGAAATACAGCCCATTGTATCAAAACGAAGGTAATGCCATGTGATAGTACAATTAGTTATATTTATATAGGTATGTATTTTCAATTCCAAATAAATGAAAAATGTTTTGCTCCAATGCAAACCATATCTGCACTTTTCTGTGGGTGGTTTCATTGGTATTGTTGATTCAAGGTGACTCTGCCTATTGCAGCTCAGCTGCAGGTTCATGTAGATGTCAGCTGGTTTGAGCTATCCAACACCTGCTGCATCTCATGTCAAGCCAGGCTCTTGATTTTTGGCAACATCTGCCCCACTTGCCAACTGAGTCATAATGACTAAAATTAATGGTAAAAAAGTGTGCGCTCGCCGGATTTGTAACCTCAAACCCTAAACCAAAAATATTTAATTAATAATGATAATTTTAAGAATCATAATAAATAGGAAAAATGTTATAAAAAAAAAAAAGGATTTATGTGTGATATGTCTGGTATATCTGTAGGTGTTTAGTCTTCATTTAGAGAGAGGTCAAAAATCCGAGGATAAAATGCTGTACATATCAAGAGAGGCCATCTCGTGAAATGTACACGCATGTGGAACTTTCAGTAAGCTACAGTAACAGCAGAGGGAAATATTTTATCTCAAGGTGTTTAAACAGATTATTAACACATTTACATGTGGATACATATAAGCCACCTAGCGTAATCATTTCCGGCGATTACGGGCCCTGGAATGTATTCAGTATGGTTTTTTTTGTTCACTACTGACTCTGTGGCTTTAAATATATTATCTCCCCCCTGCTGGTAATGCAATTTCTGCACGTGTGTCCATTTCATGTTTCAGAGAGGCAAAGCGTGAAATGGACACGGTGGACGGGTGTGTCGATTACACGTTTAGCTAATAGAAAGCAGTGAGAGCAAGCACACTGCTTGTTTTCATCGCATTAATGCATGTTAAATCATTTTCGTCACTCTCCAATAATTAAACATTATGCATGGCCAGCTTCAAGGAGACTTTTAAATGTTCATAAAATGCATCAGTTAGCGCGACAATCATGGTAAAATGTGGAAGTTGCCAGCTACGTGCCGTGTTTGACTTGAGTTACCCTGATGAAATTCACGTACTCCACAACTGAGTATGGAGTGACCGCAGCAAAGATAATCATTGTGGGAAGTTTGGTTCAAAGTTTACCAAAATAACCACTTATGATGTAGGCTTTTTAAAAAAATCTTTTGCAGTGATAAATGTAGTTGTGAAGTACACATTTAATTGGTGATTTCAGACAGTTTTTTGGACATATCCTGCTAATTCACATCTAAGGTATTACAGAGTTTGTCAGACCGTGTCTCACCATTCAGCCCAGCACTCAACAGGCATACTGGAGCCCTAGTTCTTACTTTGGAATACATTGGTTTGATCCTTGGCTCCCCATGTCCACATGTTGCACTGTTTTAGAGCAATTCAATGAACCCTAAGTCACTGACTTGAATGGCGGTCCCTCTGCTATTGAATGAAAAGGCAATAGCAAAGCCCTTTATCTCTTATGATGGAAAGGATTTGTGGGTTCAGTCAATTTGCTGTACTAATACTAGTCTTTGTTGTTCCCTGATGCATGTACAGTATTTGTTTTCTTGTACGCAGCGTTGCAAACATGTGATTTAAAATGATGGACAAACATCTCACATCACTATTGAGAGCACAGGCATTGTGTTTGAGCTATAGTTGCACAAAGGTCCCGTGTGAGTACACACTGCTTCTCTTTCACAAGACAATTGCATGCATGATGAAAAGATGCTCTAATTTCCATTCAGTTGTTTATACATTTTTAAATATTTTTCATCAATCGCTGCATGTTTGTTATTCAGGGGTTTTCACTTCTCAGCACAATGGGCTGTCTTGTGCGGAAAACTGAAAAACAAGACTTTATTGATTTCAGTATCTATGTATTAATGCTGTGAACATTTGTGCGAGACTTGCTTTCACACATGAATACCTGCCTGTCATGCTGGTTGAGAAAACAGAGCGTGCTTTCTTTATACAACGACCAGCCAGAGCTGAGGGATAGGAGTAGGTGTATCATGTCAGATTTATACCTTGTCTGTAAGAGATGGGAGAGTGTTTTCATGCTGTTCACCAAAATCCACAGCAGACTATCTCGTGAATAATGCAGTGCCTTCGGTAGAAATACAGCCTTGGGCATTTTTATCCCTTGCAGTATGAGTATCCAGGGAATTTGCATATGAAGCAGTTCTTTTCAGGTGATTTGTGAGTATACTACAAATTGGAGTATTTAAGCATGCTTGGTTGGATTTTCTGTAGTGGTAATCAATTCTGTGTATATTACAAAAATGATTTTAATGCAGAATTAAATAAGGATTACAAAGTGGGACACAATAGACATGTCAAAGGATGCGACCAGTGACAAAGTTTAGTCAAGAAAAGTCTGTGCAAACGGCAGTCCTGCCTCAAATGTATCAATCAGAAGTCTCAATGAGAAACTGGATTCAAATCAAAGGACCTTGAAGTCTTCATCTTTTGTGTGCTGGCCAGCTGAATGTGGGGCTGCAAAAAATTTTTCCCCCTCCTCATCTGATGTGATGAAGAACATGCCTTCAGCGGTTCCTCCGAATTCAGAGGAGATTTCCGCTGAGTAGCTCGACCTCACAGCCTAATCACCAGATCTAAAACTCCAGCAGAGCTCCAGGCCGTGCCAAGAGGGATAAAGCCCCCTCCTGCTGTTGCTTCCTCCGGCCCCACATGCTAGGACACAATTAAGTCATACTGCTGGCAGCCTTGGACTATCCCAGTAGTACTCGCATCCCTTGTGCGTGCTTTTTCTGTCCTTATTTGCATAATATCAATTTGGTTTGTAATGGCCTATTGAGGAACACAGTCTGCAAGTTTGCATAAATAGGAATGAAAAATGCACAGATCTAATTCAAGTGATGTTTACGGACTGAGCACAAAGCTACATTTCTAGAGGAATTGAAAAAAAGTGTACTTATATATGCAAAGGGCAGACTTTCACTGAACTTAGTGTACAGGAAGTTTCTGTGTGTGAATCGTTTTCTAACAGGGAGAGAACACTAATGGCAACTCTCTGAGGAGGATCATGTGTTGGTGTGTGGAAGAAGGAGAGGGGTGCTGATGAATTTAATCACAGATAGGCAAGCTGACCGTGGGCTGAGTGAGTGAGTGAGTGGAAGAAGCTCTCTGCCTTTCTCTAGATGAATAATCATACAGTCCTGCCACAGTCCTCCTCCTCTGCTGACTTTTTCTGAGGAACACGCGGCACAGAAAGTAAGAAAGGGAGTCACAGTCAGAAATGGAGAGACAGTCAGGAATAGAGAGATGAAGAGAAATAGAGCGAAAATGATGAGATGGTTAGAAACAGTGCAACAGCAGAGAGGAGAAGATTAGGTGAGGGCCAGACTAAATCTAGAAAGCAATCCCCAGGCAGGCACACGCTTACAGTGGAGCCAGAATACATATTAACCAAGCTTGCAGGCATGGGTAAAGACAGGATCATAGTACATCATAAGACTAAATATAAATCAGCAGCTTTGTTCTGATGTCATTTATACCAACAGGAGACAGACAAGAGGAAGTGTTACAAAAGGAGATTTGTTTGATTCTATCCATTTATCCCCTGTTTTTTTCTCCTTCTTTTTTTAAACCAGAAGTTGGGCATATGTGTGCAAAGTCGAATGAGTGGAGGTGTCTACGGTGTGTGTGGTTTATGATGTAAGTGATCCCCCTCGGGACTTTCCCCGCAGGCGGAATAATGAAATGAGCAGCGCATGACTGATGTGTGCTCCTATGCAGAGCACAATTACAGACAGGCTGTATTTCAGCTAATGTGTCTTCATTGCCAAAAGGGAGGCTCATTTTTCCACTTGTCCCTCCTCTGCAGGGAGGTCAGAGATCAAGATCTGCTTCATGTGGATCATCCAGGAGACATTCTGTTTCTTTCTGATATACACTTGAGGAGCTTGTTGATTCATAGTACATAACACATTTTTTTTTAAGGCTAGATATCATTTAATAAAAGCAGAACATACAATATTTACATTTCATGCAAGGCATAGCTATCCTAAATTTGTGTGTAATTCTTAGAGTCTTGGAACTTCATTCATTTATATATATATTTTTATTTGACTCAACCAAGCGTATTTTTATTCAACCAAGACGAGAAAAGCGTGTGGTTTCAGTGAACTATCCATCATTACTGTCACTCCATTTATTCTTTTTCTGCTCATGTACTGCTTTCAGCACACTCCCAGTCCTGTTTGCATATATTCTAAATATAGTAGTAGTACTGGGGCCACTACTATATTACTAATTTTCACATTTTTACATGGTATTTGGTAAAGGTAAGTCTTAGACTGAAGTTTGTTTTAGTACTTGCGTTCAGTTCCTGTACATAAGTACTACAACATATGCTCTTGAGGTGGCTGTAGTTCAGAAGGTAGAGCAGGACGACTGTTAATCAGAGAGTTAGTGGTTTGATCCCTGGTTACTCTAATCTGCATACCAAATATCCTTGGGCAAGAAGTTTGCAAGATAGAAAAGACTTAAGCATAGGAAAAAAGCTCTTGTATGAATGGATGAATGAGGCAAGTTGCTTTGAGTGCTCAGGTAGAATAGAAAAGCTCTATATAAAAACCAGTTGTTTTGCTATTTACCAAAAAACTAATGGCTTGGCTGCCACAGATATTGTGAAACCTATTTTATTTCTTCCAGATATGAAGAGCAAATAGTATTTTGCCACGTTTATTAGAATGTTTTTGCAGCTTGCCAGATATATTAATCACTTATATCACCATATAATTTGACTCCAAGTATTATTTTTGCACCTCCAAATTGAGGATCTGTATAGAAATACAAGATCTCTAAGTAGCACATGATATCATATTAAGAATAAAATAATATCTTAATGATTGGTGAATTCATTGATTGCACCATTTATGAAATCTCAAAAACTCTGAGCCAAAATACCAAATTGGTCATTTTTCCCCAAATACCAAGATATTCAATCCTCTGTTGAAGAAAAACAGGGCAAATTCTTAAATTTTAGCAGCTGTAACAAGTGAAGCTACAAATGTATTCTTGGCAAAGCCCTGAAAAGATTAATCAATTATCAAATTAGTTACAAATTAATTTTATCGCAGCTGTCTACTTGATTAATGCACTAATTGTCTCTGCTCTAAAAAAAAAAGTGATCATTTTAGGCTGTAAAGCATTTCTATTTGTATTTTTCCAGATAAGCTGAGCTACTCCACATTATTTGACAACTGCATAACTCCTCTGTATGATGTACTTTCGTTCAGTTTCAGTATATTGCCTTATGATCCACCTTGCCTCTATATTTTTGCGGGTAGTTCATTAAAACAGTGTTGTAGCTGTTTCATTAAAGAGTTGAATGACTGCAATTTTTCCTTTGAGCTGCAAAATAATCTTGGTCAAAGCCCTCTTCTGTATTTGCCAGTGGACTCCAATGTCCTAATCAAACACTGGTAAAAATGTACTCGTGCATTTACAGAAAAATCTGATCAAGAGTGTGCTTACATATTCAAACAACACAAAAGAGCACAGAGTGGCAGTGCATTTTAATATGAGAGCTTATCTGACTTAATTTAATGACTTTACAATACCAGAAATGTGCAATGGCTGAAGCTTAAACTGCCAAAAAAAAGAGTTTTTCTTTTAAAAAATGTAGTTATTCGTTGAAGTAGACAACATTAAAATATATTGTTCAGATAAAATGTAGACTATGCAGATCATCCGTATGAGATTTGCAGTTTGTTTGGAGGATTTAGTTCATTATTCTAACTGTATTTTTGTGTTGTAAAAACTGTAATATTAATAAAAGCTAATTAAGCTTAAAAAACCAAGTCCTATACACGTATTAGTGGGCTGCTGCTTGTAAATCCATTTACCCTTTGAAATGTCAAATCAAAGTTAGGCTTGAGATCAGAGTGCAGAAAAAAACAAAAAATATTAAGTGATGAAGCTCAATGCATAAAAGCAGGTATGTGAGAGATGAAGATCTCAAAAAATATAAGAAGGAGAATTTAAATCAGAGGCATCTATCTAAAGCAAATGTAATAGTGATGATTGTTTTATCTTTATTTTTTTCGTACTGACTGAAATATCTCAAGTAATACTTAATGGATTGTATCAAAATACTGTGCAGAGATGTCCAAGATGTCACACTGACTTCGTGGTCCTCGAAGTGTTCTCATGAGATATAAGTGTTTGACAAAGATGCTCATTTTTTGTTTATAAGATTATTTACAACCCAGCGTCTTTCAAAACAAAAACAAAGCATGCTAAACACCAGCATGTTACTGTCACTGAGCATGTTCACATGCTGATTTTAGCTCAAGGTACTACTGTGCCTGGCAGCCTCACAAATCTTCTCAATGTGATCACCATAAAATATGACTTAATAAATGACAGAGCCTCCAAATATGTTCTTCTTTTTTTTTTTTTAAATCCATTTTTTTATATTGCATAAATGTAGACATCACCTCCACAGTAACAGTACTACTTCCAGTGGTCAGTTAGTCTCCATTCAGCTGGGCTTCTGAGACCAGTTAGCAACAAAAAGATTATACACCGTGCTACAACAACACCAGTGGGGCCAGCAGTCATACACTTCTCCCGTCAGCAGAGCTGCTTTATGCACTGAGCGTCTGAAAGTAAGGAGCCCTGTTGTAGAGCACCATTATCTGCTGCGCACATACAGTACACACATAGAATAGGCACTTCGAGCAGTTTTCTAACCCTTCACTGTTTTGTTTGCAGATTTTTGTCAACTGGCGCCTCTTTTGTCAAATCCTCTTGTTGTGGTGTTGCTTTTGAAGACCTTGTTTCTGACCAGGAGTTATGATAATGTTGAAAATAACCTCATGTAGTGTTATCATAACCCTGAATACAATACTTGAGGCCACAGGCTCCCTCTCCTCCTGTCCTATTTATGTAGTGTTTTTAAGCAATTTGCTACTGGGATTCGGCAGGGCGGCACACGAGAGAAGACAGGCGACAAAATGGGCATAATGACTGGCCTTGGGGGGGGGGGCGCGGGACAAAGAGCACTGAAACTGTTGACAGTTTTAAACTCGTCAACAGCAAGGGCACATCTGAGGGCGGGGAGGTGACTTACAGACTGATTAAAAGATAAAGGTTACTAAACAGCTTCTGTAATCCCAGTGCACTCAGCAGACTTTACAGAAAATTTGGCTTAGCAGCGATAAGGAGAGTCTGAAATACAGCAGCTGTCATATACACTATATACACACCCACACACCTTGGTGTACTGCACCGTCATGCCCTTTCCTGGTAAACAATTAATTGTGTTTTATTGCTCTGACACACGGAAGCACTTTATACGCAGTTTGAATCCCTACATGCTGCAGTATTCATATGTTTAACATAAACACCATAAGGCTGAAAAATACATTGGAACATTTTTACTGATTTTTTTTTAGGTTACTGAAACATGTTCCCACCCACTCAAACACCCCCAGTCCTGTGGTCTTAATGTGGCTTTCTATATTTATGAAGACTGACTTTCTTTCCTTCCCTTTTACTTAAAACAAAATTTTACTCCTCACTGGAATCTTTTCATGAATCTCATCAGAAACAGACCATCTTTGGAGCTAACTGAATTCTGACCTGTTTCTCCCGAGACTTGAATTTGATCCTTTAGACAAATTTCTGATATTTATATAAGCCAATAAGCTTTCTGTCAGATCTTACTGTTATCTCCAAAACTGATTATTTCAGACAAATATCAGTGCTGTGACAGAGTTTTAAATGGGCCATTTTAGGAACTTAAACTGGGATCAGCCTCAGTGTAGAGGAAGGCTGTTTCTCAGGAGCTGAATGTGAGAGGTGTACTGATGTTAACATTAGCACACTTATGTCTTATAGAAATAGGAAGGACAAAGAAGAGATCTTTTTCTTTTTTTTTTAAATCTTCCTTTCCTCTGGATGATTTAAAATGTATTTTTTTTTCTACCTAAAAACAACACAGCCAACCCTAACTTTAGTATTTTTTGTGTAACTATTGAATACAGTGCCTGAAGCAAAGCCTAATCAAATTTTATTGAGTTTCAAATGTAACCAAGAAAGCCCTAAGTCATCCAAAGCTAATGCTATTCCTACTTTTAATTTTATTCATTTCATGTTGGGTTTTTTCTTTGTGTGGACAACTGTTACTGTTACTGTTACAAACAGAAGTATAAGAGCACACACATATGCACACCGCAGAAACACAGGGACACCTACCATATAAGTCCAAGTAAATCTTTTTTATCGTGCAGTTAATCTCCTCTGCCTTTTGCACCTTCCAGGTCATTTGGGAAATCTAAATGACCCCATAAAACCCCTACAGCATTTTCAAGCTTCCTAAACAGAGCATTATTTGTTGTATATGCAGATAAAAGGTTATATACATACAACTGCTTACTGGTAATAAGCTTTGGAAGTGGGAGGGAATTGCTGTAATTTTTCTCTACAATCTCACTTGAACTAAAATAAAGGTAAACGTACACCGAGTGCACTGAAGTACCTATTATTTTGGTTTCAACTGCAAGTGATATTTTTAACACATATGTGTAAATAATTACATCCAAAAAAAGGTCCATTCAAGAACATGCACTTGAGCTCCTTTTGCGCATGAATAAATGCGCATAAATAAAGATACATAAGGTCAAAAAAACCTAAAGACGTGCTCAGGTAAATAGAAAACACACATTATGTATTGTGTAAATGCATTCACTAATGCCAAAACGTGCCCCATGTGCAAACAAACACATTTGAAATGGAGATAAGCTGTGACAGTATGGCTCCATATTGAAAACATCAGCTTAAAAGGCCAATGGCAGCAGTGTGCAGCGATGCCTGGGAGGAACAGGGCAGCAGACACACACCTATAGTATTCATCTCACAGTTAGAGCTGCATTTTCAATGTCACTTCATCCGTTTGCTTGAGTAAACAACCAACAGCAATGCAGGGTTATTCTTACTTGATATGGACATCCATATGAAAACTAAATCCAAACAAAATTTTTTAGTCAAACATAACTATAGGAATAAAGTATGAATCAAGCAAACTACGTTTTTGTATGAGCATAAATGCAAAAGGAGGAAAATCATAGCATGCATACTGTTGGGGTTAAAAATAGAAGAGGTCTGGGCAAAACTGCTACATAAATCAAAAGGATTAAGCATCTGTGCTGTGGGGTAGTTTTTGGACAGCTTGTCAAGGTTCAGCTCCAGTGATCACAAATTACTCAACTGAGCTGTAAACTGTTGAAACATAAACCTGTGGTTGGTATGTTTAAAGTTTTTTTTTGGGGGGGGGTTGTTTTTTTTTTGCTCACTTTGTTAAACAAAGTGGACAGTGCACCAGTTTTATACATGAAATGTCAGCCTGTGAAACAGTCTTTTGTTTCTTAAGTCTTAAATCTGAAATGGACATAGAAATGTTTGTTTGCATAAGAAACAACTAAAACATAACCTGTTACAACACAACCACAAATGCCCAAGAAATAGTGCTGTGCATTTATTTGTTTTACTGTCGGGTCTACGATGTTGCAAATCATCTGACCAAAAAAGTTTTTCTGGAAAGTTTAAGCAGGCATGAAGGCTCAAATGAAAGAATATATTATTGGAACTAAATCGTCATGCAATTTTGATGTACTCGACTGAACAATTAATTTAAAAACAAGACAAACGGTATATCTCCTGCAACTCTTTTAACAAATTAATAGGCATTACGTTCCCATTTTTAAAAAATGGAGTCATAAATAATGGCCTAATACAACCCCCATTTAAAAAAAACAAGAGATCCCCAAAGACATAAATGATTAACCTTAAATGCAGAACTATAACAATGAAACCACCTTCAGCATAGCATGATAGAGTTGCATTAGATAACACAATATATTATTGGAACATTGTAATGATAGTAGATCAAATCAAAAATGATTTTTGATCCATTTATCATTAACTGTCATTTCAACATTTCTGGTTAATTTAACTTTACTTCAAATTAAAGCAAGTGCAGGAGAAGGAAAGATATTTGCAAATAATCCCAAACTTTTGCAATTTAGTGTACATTACTCTGAGAATGCTGTTTTAAAAAATGTGCTGACATTAAATTACTCTCACTTTACCAGTGTGGCCAAGTCCTGTAGAATTTACCATTAGAACAGTACAGATGGGAATATCTAATGGGTTCCTCTGGTTGGATAAAGGGAAAGGATGATGAAGGTTAATGTCTCTATCACCTTTCTTTTGTTTAGTACTCATAGATATAATTTAAACTCAATAACTCTGTCTGACCTCCAGGGAGACAATGTTTTAGCTAAAGTCCTGCTTAAGGCTCTATCTTGCACAGGAAAAGGGAAGCATGTGCATAGTCTGGCAGTCATTATTAGACACTTCTATACTCAGGTTTCCTGTGGCAGTGTGCATCTGGCATATCTGTATATGCGTATGCCTGTGTGTTACAGAAATCATTTTTATGACAGCAGTGTGTCAAATGACAATATGAAAAGCACTGTTGTGATTAAACAACAAAAAATAATTACAGGAATCTTCAGCTCCCCTTGGTTTTACAGCGCTTTGTCGCATTACAGCTCACTCTTTAGTGGTAAAATTTACTGTTCAGTACCTACAAAGCAGCAAACAGCAGGCAGACACAGTTAGTGTCTAGCTGGTGAATATAGTGGAGCATTTAGCAGCTAAACAGCCAGATATTTCCCCTGGGAGCTGCTACAGATCAAAAACAGAACTAACAAGGAGTATTCCACATTAATTTGGCAGGTTAAAAAAATTTAATAAATAAAATGACAATGTGACTCTGTGTCTCTCAGACTGGTAAATAAGCAGCTGTTTAACATTTTGTCACAAAAATCACTTGTTGACTAAATCTAACCACAAGTGGTACTCAGAATGTGAACCTCGGTCTGTGGTTTTGGCACGTGAACACAATCCAGGCTATAATTGTTTTCTTTCAGTTGTGACTGGCAAAACCATGGAGTTGTATAAATGTAACTCATAGGACAGGCTGTGAAATGTGATATATCTTTGATTACTCAGTTATATAGGTTGCTTTAAACATTTAGGTTAAACTCTTTGGTGTTCAGTACATGCAACTGTGACACTTCCTATCACCAGAACTGCATTTCAGTTACACTGTATTAGAACTGATAAAGAATCACCCCAACCCCATACCCCTCTTTCCAACGTCTCTTCTAAGGTGAGGGTCTTGGATAAGCTGTAGTGCACACAAGTACTACAATCCAGCAATCTATTGCAGTGCAGGTTGAAGCCTTTTTCAAGAAGGAATATTGGTGTAATTCTTCTGTATATGACTTTGTGAGACAACCATAAATAAAAGCAATATAAACAAGACGATTTTTTAAAATTTCTAAATAATTCAAATACTTTACAGACAAGATATGTTAAGTTATGATTTAGAGTGATCTATTTATAATACCCTGAGAACTGTGCCAGGCAGTTGTTAGTTTAGGTATTTTTAAACTTTTGTTTAAGCATTAAAGGGGATCAGAGGTGATTGGGCGACTGAGAAAGGCTCTAACTAAAAATAGATCTGTTTGAGAATTTGTCTTTCTGTATTTTCTATTAGGTCTTTTCAAGGAATCAATGGTTCTTGAAGAAAAATTAAGAAAAGGTTTAAAGCTCATGTTAATTAAAGAAAGTATCTTTTCTTAAAATATCATTTATGTGTTGTCAGTAACCTGGTTAACCTGCTTTATTCTGGCCTCCGTTGATTGTTCAGCTTCTCTTCTGTCTATGGGATTTTTAGTGTCGTTCTTCTGGAACAGGTTTCCCTTGTTTCCTCAGAGCATCCTTTTTCTTGACAGATGGAAGGGGATGGTGGTCAGGGTCACATCTGTTCACTCCTGTTTATTCAGATAATTTGGTAAATTGAGCTTGTTTTTTCTGTCGTTTTTTTTCTCTTTTAGTTTTTATGGGTTTTAGGAATATATGTCTTTTTTGTCTCTGCTGGTCTTCCACCCATGTGTTATTACAGTGTGGCTGAAGGAGAGAACCGACCAACTCACAGTACGACCTTGTGTTGTTTTTGATGTGAACTATCCATCAGGACAATACATGTCTTAATGTCTGAGAGTTTAAATCTGTCAGTCCATCCAGTTTGAATCATCACACAATCATCGATATGAAGGAACTTGAATGTTCCTTTTAAACCGATTAATGTAATCATACTGTAGTTTACTGATCCTGCACAAATCCTGCTGTCAGACTATTTCCTGACTTTAAAGATTGCTAAGGGCCTTTAGTCTACTCTGTAGGTGCTTCTTTATGACTTAGAAAAGACCTTGTGTAGGACGATGCTAAAGACAAAAAGAAGTGTGCAGCGGTAGTTCATGAAGGTCATATTTGGGGTTAAGTGCTGACATTAGACCAGTCCGGAGGTCTTTGTATAAACTTCCTCTATCAAAGAAGCATGGAGACCTAGAGTGGAAGATGGCACATGGCACTGTAGCCTTTGTTGTCAGTGCTGCCGTAGAGGACAAGTGTCCAATTTGTGATCAGAGGGAGACAAGATTTCAGTGTTTGAGTGCTCTCGTCTGATAGCCTTTTTCTTTCAGTGAAGATGATTTGTTTTTCTTTTTTTAAGCTTTAAAATTTTGTTTTGCTTTGTTTTTGTTCTTTTTTGAACAAATGCGTTTTGATTACTTGGATTAATCGGTCCTAGACAAGAGTCAATATGAATTTACTGCATGTGTAGGAAAAAAAAAAGAGTATATTGTATATAGTAATTTGTGACATTTTAACAAACCAGTGAACACAAATGCAGAAGTGCCAACTGGCAAAGTACAGAATACATGAGAGAGCAAGAGAGAGACAGAACCTTACCTTATTAATGTCATTTTATCACTGATTGTCAATTTTTAAATTAATTGTTTTTTTGTTTATTGTTGGGAGGGGGATTACCAACAGAATTTAAAAAATGCAAACAAAATCTTTTTATTATGGGGACTTGGTGTACTACCAGTCTCACAACTCAAAAGCCATCCTAAGAAGCATCTGCACACTTATTTGGGCAATTATTTTAAAGCAATAATTTCTAGAAGGAACCTAAAAATAAATAAATAAATAAAAATAAAGGAGTGATCTGTCCCTGCTGCTTTTTGTCTCTAGATTAGCTTAATAAGCTACATGCTATTTATTAAAAAATGTAGAACAACATATAATAAATCACTTACCTTCAGTGCAGACTTCTGGACTTCCTGTTTTCTGTCCTCTGATGAAGCAGTGGAAGTCAAGGCAAGTCTGCTGTTCCTGTATTGCCACATTATGCCTTTCTGAGGTCCAGTTTACTGGACACTTGTGTTGTGGTGTCTAGTCTGGTTTTGATTTAGCTTTTTCTGTGTGGCATATATCCAAGTCATCCAGATTGGTCAACATAATGAATTATATCTTTGTCCTTTTTTCTTAATGACCTAAAATGTCTTTGCTCTGTGGTTAGCATAAAAAAAAACCCAAAACAAATATCCATTAATGTACTCTTCATCTTGCTTCTGCTTTCAGTTGCTGGCTTTTTAAAAATGCTGCCCATTATGGTTGTCTTCTTTGAGTTTAACCAGTCAGCGCTGAATGTTTTTCAGGGCTGCTCAGAGTGAACCACCTTCTGTTCATTCACTGAAAATGGCCCTGAAAGAAGTTCCACAGAGTTTATTCCTTTGGTCAGAATATGCTCAAAGATGCGGTGGCCAGATTACAGTAATTTCTGAAATACTTTAGTTTGTGTTTTTTATTTGAAAACATAGACATGTCGGTTTTCGTAACTGGTTTACATACTGCACAAGAATTCCCTGTTTCAATGATATGCTTTTTTTTTTTTTAAATTAAGGCTACTTATCAAGCCTGACAGAAAATCAATAGGATATTAGTCTTTATGTGGTGCAGCTGTGTAATAATCTAAAATATTTAACTGTGCACTTATACTATTGTGTTGGAGCCTTTTAAATGCTGGACAAGTCATCAGTCCAGAAAGAACCGCATTCACTTAGAATTTTTTCTTGACTCAAATGGTGACCTGTAGCTAAGCTTACAACAGACCATTAAATGAGCCTGTGGGATATGGCTCTCCTAATGGCTTTTCTTTTTTCCCCCATCATACAGGCATCAATCAGGTTCACGAGAACAGATAGATGCCTTAAAACACACTGTGTCTGTCTGGTCTGAATATAAATTAGGTCTAGTGACTAACAGTAAGCATTTGTGGCTCTAATTAATTCCAATGTTCTCAGATTATAAAAAAAACCCGTTTCAATACACGTTTCAGTAATTTAATGCACTCTGTTTTGTACATCACTGTGGAGGTTGTCGTGGAGACTGGTCATGGAAGTTCAGCTTTCCAATCTACTCTAATTAGAAAAAAACAAAATTGAAGGTCAAAACAGCTTGGTGTATCTGCACATGGTCAACAATTGAGAAGATCTGTTCAAAAACATTTTGGTGTTTTTTCTAGAGAGAAAAAAAAAGATAGCTTCTTTGCGTGAGCAATCTCATCTTGTAAAGGACAAGAACACAACCTTCTTCTCAGCTCTACATAAAGAATTCTGTACGATAAGTACAAATGTCACAATAATAATTGATTGAAATATCTGATGTAGAATATAATATTTCCAAGGTTGAAAGCAGGCTACGAATCTGCTTAATCAAATAAATAGCTGAAGTCTTCAGGAGTCATTATGCATTATGTTGTGGCTTAATTTTAACCTTGCTTTGATTGCTTTCGTACTTCCTTGCTTTGGTCCCTGGAGTCAGACAAGACATGAACACAAGTTATGAACTCAACATTAGCATATTATCACTTTTTTGGTGAACTTCATAGCCTTTACACGGTCAGCAGTAACAGAGCAACATTATCATTCATTTATTAAAGGTCGCCATCTGGCAAATGGAAGTCCAATATTCACTGCCTTTAAGCTCTAGCTGTTTAGATTTCCACCATCTCCTGAGGGAAATATCTGGCACTTTAGCTGCTAAATGGTGTTCCCCAGCTTGTTGCTGTTGTTTGATGCTCTGCACAGTAGGATTTCTTTTTCAATGAGAGTGTTTTCTTGCTGCAACAGAAAACAGCGCTGATTGCAATGGACCTAGGGTCCAGAAAACCAAAACATATCCAAAACATACTGAGTAGTAACAAGCAAGTCTTTTATTTTTCTGTAGTTTTGTCACTGTGAACGTACTGCATAAAGTCTTCTTTAAAATAGAGACATCATTAAGAATGAAAAATGTTAAGCATGAAATGTCCTGATTCCCCCTCCTGTGTGAAAGAACTGTGGTGATATCTGTGGGTTTGGATTCAGAACTGCTGCCCTTATTTAAAGTTGGATGCTGTAATGGTCATCTGACCATTTCATGGTTCTACATTTGTGTCTATTTGTGGCTGTAATTGCAGAGGGGTACGCAAATATGCGAATAACGGCACATAGCTCAACATTGATGACAACATGCATCAGGTGAATGCTCATTGGTTGATGAGTGAGCCAGAAAAAGAATAGAAGCAATGGCAAATTTTACCGTGGATGGTAAAAACAACAACAAGAACAACAACCAAAAACATCAACAATAATCAAAAACAACAAGAAAAGCACAGACAGTGGCTGTAGTGGACATTTTTCATTGTTTTTTACACTTGGTTTCACTTCAGCTCTTTCTGTGTTATAACTTTACTTCTTTGTGGCTGGCTGAAGGTTTAGCAACAGCACAAGCAAAAGTGGCCTACAGACTGATTCTTTTGTTTGTTTTATATGTACCTCTGTGACAGTACATCCATATCGATCTGCAAAGCTGTCTGCAGGTTCTGTGTAGGACCAACAAAAGCATGAAAAAGCCAAATGTCAACTCTTTAAACACATGCAATGCCAATGAGAATGAATAAGAGTTAAGCATAATGTATGGTCCCACAAATGTGTCCGTCTATGTTTCTGTTTAGACAGCATGCTCCCATGTAGTCCTCCAAAATCTCAACTGCGCGTGGTTGCTTGATGAGTGGGCTGAAATAGGGAAGTTAGAGATAGCGGAATTCACTAGAAACAGAAGAAACGCGAAAAGAATCATCAGAGATAAAAAATGCAACATGGAAAGTACAGATGGTGGTTGCAGTGGATACGTTTAATTTCTTTTAACATTCAGTTTCACTTCATTTCTTTGTATGTTACAACTTTGCCCTTGTGGCTGAGTGATGGACCAACAACAGCACAAGCAAGAGTACCTCACAGACCGATTTTACCATATATTTTATAAACTGCTTCCCTTAACAATAAACCCTCTCTGTCACTGTGCGTGGACTCCCTTCTTGCTACCCTCACTCAAGCATAAAACAAGTGTTATATGAACCAAGGTGTGAATCAAGGGATGGGTCATTAGGGTCACTGCGTCACAGATGTGATGTGTGTTTGTTGTTTGTGAGACATCGCCCCACCACGCTGACCAACTTTATTAATGTCACGTGAGTCAAGGTGTGACTGGAGGTTCAAACACCTGGGAAGGGATCTCGAGACAACTATCAGCTGCCTGTAACACAGGCAGCTGATAGTTGGTGTCACGGGCCACCACCTCTGATCAGTGATGATTGTTCACAGTGGACATCGATGGCCTCCTTTACTCCTCTCTCAAACTGTGTTCTCTATCCAAAATGTGAACATTAGCATCCTCAAAAGAGGGTCCCTTCTCTTTTAAGCCGAGTCTTGTCCTGATGAGCTGGCACTCCTACATTGTGTCACATGTCTATGGAGTGGTTGTTGGCACTCTCTTATGTATAGGTCAGAGCGTTGTTCAGCTTGTGTTTATAGATGTTTTGTCCTTTGGATGAACCAGTTTTTTTTCTAAGGGTGTTGATTGGTCTGAATGTATTTTGCCAACATAACTTTTTATAAAAATGATGGTAATGTTACAGTATAACTGTATGTTCTCAAGTGTATGGATTTTGGAATGAAAATGTAAAGCTTGTCTTGTGTTTTTACATTAGTCGAAATGAGGACCAATAGGAGGCTTTACCACTATTACCACTGGAAGAAAGAAAAACACTTAAAAAGAACAGATGGAAGTCCATGTGTGCAAAAAAAAAAAGTCTGGGATTAAAAAAACAAAACAAAGTTTAGTGAATTTGGCAGCAAAATCCTGTGATGTGAAATCCAGCTGTTTTCATAACCACTGAAATAAGGACATAGCATGAACACCAATAGCAGAGGAACTGCAGCTGTGCATTGTAGCCATGACTAGGTATAATCATCTCACAGTACATGCATCGAACTTGATATCCCACCCAGATTTAAGACATTCACAATTCACAGTGTGGCTAGCACTGAATGTGTAAGATTGCTGAATTATCACAATGTGCAAGTGCCTTTAACCACCATTATGACTGTGCTGCTGTTATTTTACAACAAAGAAATTTAAGACTTTTAAATCAGTCTACTCATACAAGTTGTGTGAATCACTTGGAATCACAGTGCCATAAAAAATGGTGTCATGCCGTAACACTGGAGGCAATGTCAGAATGAAAGCAAACCCTAATAATCCCAAGTAAAGACCCACAAAAATGATGTACTTGTTCAGTTTTTTTTTCACCCTGTCTTCAGTTTTCAGCCTCAAGTCTATTTTTTTCTAATAACATACAATCAGTCACTAATATATAGTTTCATTTTTCTAGGAGTGTTTTATGGATTTGTTGAGCTTTTTTGACAACCATGAATGTCTGTGGCACAGATGAAAAGCATTTTTCAATTGTTGGATCAATTGTTGTTACAATTGTATTTTTTTTTCCACTGGATTTGTTCTCTTGCAAGAATGTGGAGTGGGTTTTTCTTATGCTGTCCGCTGTTTTTCAGAAGTTTCTTTTCCACCACTTGATATTTCCTCCATCTCTTTGTTTCTTTGCAGCTCCATTTTTAGAGCCTGAAAAAAAAAATGCTTTTATGAGAAATGTTTTGCCTTTTGATTTCCTTGTATTGTGTGTGCCGCAGCTGGTATGCATCCTCAAGGTGCCTGCAGTGCCTTCATAAGCTCCTGAGCCCATATTTTCAGGTTGGGCTCACAGTAGATAAAAGTTAAAGCTGCACTAATCAATGCTTTTTAACTTAAAGAGTCAAAAATACATTCTCCAGGTTAGCAATTTCTCACTACTCTGCAATATTTTTTTCTGCCGTCACTAATCTGTCTTCCATCAAATTGCAGTTAAAGGTTAAAAACTGTGGATTTTTCCATCACAAAGGGAAAAGTATTGAATTCGAGGTTACCAAAATCACAGATGCTTAAGAATGCTGTTGCTGTTTGTAAGTTTAAGGTGACTGTCAGTGTTCCAACTTTTTTTAGTGACCTTCCAAGAAGCCACAAAACCTGTTCATTCAGCTTCATGTCTGCATGATAAGCTAAAACAGTTTAATAATTTTCCTGCCAAGTGATTTTGTGCTGTTGTCAAGCTTGTTTGCTTCCAGGCAGGTTTGAAGAACATGGAGCAGAAGTTAAGTTCTCAGAAAAGGTTCATGCACTCGTGTTTTCAAAAGGTCCAGCTTTAACCATCAGCACTAGAAGGTTACATTTTGGAAAGAACAATATATGTAGCTGTCAGAACCAGCTTGATGTTGTTGTAAGAGCAAAATGTTGAAAAAAAATAACCTTTCAAATATTTATTAGTAAGGCTAAATGTTGTGGGACTTTTGTGGAATAATTAAAATCTTCAGAGCGAGGGGTGAAAGTTTTACTTTTAGGAATATCAAGTGTGATGCGTGGTTTGTATGTGTTGCAGGTGTAAACAATATCTTTAACCAAACTGTGCACACGTTTGATATGTTGAGAATGTCTGCACAAATATCAGATTGCCTATTATCTCTTGTGGGGGTGTTGTACGCACCATTTTTCCGACTGATGAAGTCAAAGCCCATCGTATTTGATTTGAGGATCGACTTTGCAGCATAAAAGGCCCCGGGCAACACTTTTAAGAACAGCTCTCTCTCTCTCCTTTCCATATCTGTCTCATAAATGCCTATATATAAATATATATATTCTTCTTCTCCCATGAAGGACCTTTTTTCAAAGGTTCAGAGTTTATTGCAGACACTGTTTGATCACATTTTGATCTGCCTCATTAAAAAAGGATAAAGGAACACTATTTGTGCTTCGCTGGCTTTGACTGCAGAACCTTAAAATATCAACCAGTCAACAGAGGAGACAAATAAAGTTTATTTAAAGTTTACTTAAACTAGTCACTTATTTATGCATTTCTATTACCAGGTTGCCTTACAAACTGTATTAATTCTTCAAGCACCAAAGAGGTGCTGGGAATATTGGTCCATAGAGACACGTTGCGTCAGCTCTATCAGCTGCACATCCATTATGTGAATCTCCCATTCCACCACATCTGAAAAGCTGCTCTATTGGGTTGACTTCTTGTGACTGTGGAAACCATTTGTGTACAGTGAACCTTTGTCATGTTCAAGAAACCAGTTTGAGATGATTTGAGCTTTGTGACACATTGCATTATCCTGCTGGAAGCAGCTGTCAGAAAATAGGTACATTGTGGTTATAAAGGTACTGACATAGCCAGCGACAATACTTGCTGTGGTTGTTGCATTTAAACAATCCTCAAGTGGTACTAAAGGGACCAAAGTGTGACAAGAAAATATCCTCCTTACTATTACTCCACCACTGGTGTGAACTGTTGAGACAAGGCGGGATAGATAGATGTTTTCCTTATGTTTATACAAAATTCTTACTTTACCATTTAAATGTTGCAGCAGAGTTTGAGATTCATCAGTCGGGGCAGTGTTTTTTCTTAGCCTTCTGTTGTCAGTTCAGTTCAGTTTTATTCACATAGTACAAGTTCACAAAAACAGTTGCCTCAAGGCCCTTTGATTTACATGATATAACTCTAAATATATGCTTTATCAAAGAGGAAAGTTTTAAGCCTGTTTAAAGTAGAGAGGGTGTCCAAACTGGAAGCTGGTTCCACAGAAAAGGGCCTGAAAGCTGAAGGCTCTGCCTCCCATTCTACTCTTAAATAGTCTTGAAATCCTGTTTTAATGAGTCAGTTTGATTTGTAGCCTCAAGTTTCCTGTTCTTAACTAACAGGAATAGCACCAGTGTGATCTTCTGCTGCCATAGTCCATCTGCTTCACGGTTCAACATGTGCATTCAGAGATGCTCTTCTGCATACCTTGGTTGTAACAATGGGTTATTTGAGATCTTGTTGCCTTCCTAGCATCTTGCAGCAGTCTGGTATTTCTCCTCTGACCTCTGGCATCAATATACCAGCTTTGCCCAGAGAATTACCCTTCACTAAATGTCTTCTATGAATAAATGATCAAATCAAGTCTTCAATACTTAAAATCTAGAATCAAGTCTTTTTTCTGGTAGGCTTTATTACTAATATTCATTACTGTCCTTTGTAGAAAAAATGTTGAATGGGACTATTTCCATCCATTAAAAATAAAAAATGCATCTTGTTTTATTAATTTTTAAAGCGTCTCCTGTTGAAGCTTCAACACTACCTCAAATTTTTTCTGTCATTTGGAGCTAATAACTGAAGGACAAAATCTCCTAAATGCTTTATCTTTGATATTTTTTATGCATGAACTTTAGTAAAAAGCTTTTTTAAAGGTGCTATGAACCTTTTTAAATGGCATGAAGGAGGAAATCTAAAACATCCTCCAACTAGAGTCCATTATTTCCCCTTCTTAAAATGGAAAGTGTGATTTTTTTTCTTCTTATGTTGAAATTTTGTTTTATTAGTGCTGATTATTTTGTTGTGAATATTTCTTGTTTTGAGATCTCTCATGAAATAGAGATTCTAACTATGATTTGACTGCTCCTAGTTTAATAAAGATAAAATTAAAACCATTTTAGAGGACAAAAATACTGAACAGTTTACAACACAAAAACATATATTATTGTCCAGGACTCATAATTAAGTATATCACACTGGTAATATTGAATGCCGCCATGTAATTGTATATTGTATAGCACTATATATTATATAGTTGTAGCATATTACATGATGCTGTTTAACATTAAAGTATCATATACTTGATTGTGGATGCTCATGATTTCATTGTTATTTTGGGGCTTTTAGCAGGCCAACGCTTACACCTATGAGTCTGTTTGGTTGAATGCACGTGGAAACTAGATCCATTCAATAAGAAAATAGCATTCCTCGAGCAAAAAGTCTCCTAATTTTGAAAACTGCAACCTGCAAAATGAAAATTAAAAAGGCAGTACTTCAATGTGAGTCTATAGTGAGGATAAAAGTAATAATTGCATAATCATATTAGTTGTTGCACGGTGTATTCATCAGCTTACTCCTGTTAGCACATTATTAAATTGTTAATCTACAGCTACTGTTCTTAACATTAAAGAGAACTTGTGTTGGTTTCTAGTCTCATATTTTTATATTCAGAGTCAAGTTGAGTAGGTTCACATTATTCAGACTTTAAATTAATTCTTATTTGTCTTTATTGGGCCTTGGTACAGCTCCTCACTCTGCTTGCCTTTAGCTCCTCCTCTCTAAGGGAACTTTCTCTTAAACTAGCTTTCTTGTGATTGACTGCCCTCAGAAACAGAAGGTTGGAGCAGAACGCTTGAGTAAGTCATCGTTGTGTCAACTGGGGTTCAGATTTCAGGGTTTTTACATGGTTCAAACTAATATATATTTTTATATGCTGATGGAACAAAATAAATATTTATAAATAAGTTATAAACTATTTTTTCTACCTCCCAGTTTTACTTCATTGTGCTTTCAGTAATTTTATGACTGTTAAGACTTTCAGAGAGGAAAGAATGAGACTGACAGGTGAAAATCAATGATAACAGCATAACAGTTCAGTGCACCAGCATGAGTATAAGTGCACTTCTTTGGTAAATTTATTGCACACTTAATAATTAAAATAAAAACAGCTCTGCTGTCAACCTTTTGTACGAGAGAGGCAAACATTTCTCTGTCTTATATGTAAAGAAATTGCTATTAAAGTAGAACACATCCATACTTGGCATTATAGTAAGACACTTATATTTATCTGTATGTTTTAACAGAATTCTGTTTATTCACATATAAATACATTTTTTATGTATGTTTTTACTTTTACCTTGTACTTCATTAATTCATTCACTGTGTAAATCTCTAATAAAAACTAATAGTATGACAGGTCTCCTGTGTCCTTTCCCAACTGTTATCCTTGTATACAGTCTGCACTGTAGTGCGTTGTGCTGTACGGGGATGCTCAGTTCATTCAGAAATAAGATTATACATGTACACTCATAGTGCTGACACCAAGAGAACAACACCAGTTGGGTTAATTTAGAAAGAACTATCTTACTGTAACTACAGATTACAGCAATATTTAAATGAATCAAATTCAAATGCTTGGAAGTTTTATACTACTTTCAAAATCAGACCACTGAGAAGTTTAATATTTGGTTTATTAAAAATAAAAGAGGGTAATCTTCGAAAATTCCAAAGAGTTAAGTTTTGAGGCTCCAGAAAATCCTCCTGTGGTTTGGCCATGGTGCTGACAGAGGGAAAAAAGAAGAAATGTTAGTCACACCTCTGTAGGCTTGAACAGGTAACTTAGAAGAAGTGTGTGTTTTATTACCTAATTTAAACTGTGGAAATTAATTACTTTTGAAGTTAAATGGGGCCGATTGTCATCAGTTACTATGAATTTGTATAAATAATGTACATAATACTGATATATTATATATACTTGGTGTTGTATATATTCCATTTGTGTAAACCTTTAAGTATTATTTCAATTGCCTTATTTGTAATTTATTTTTCAAAGCTTGTGAAACACTATTTGCTGCCTTTTTACTTTCAATATCAAATATGCTATCTGAATCTGTATTTATAACCATATATCACAAGTGGTACAGTGTTAATTTTATCATACTCCCAAGGGATACACTGAAAACAAGCTGAAAAACTACATCCCATGATGTCGTTAACATTCAGCACCATCAAATGAGCAACAACTGATTCACAATGTTGGATAAAATAAAATTAAGAGAACCCGTGTTGTAATTAATGAGGTGTTAATGAGTAGTATTATGTGTTTCCTGACAGCATTACCCTAGCCTATCTTCATCTGTTAATAATCCCCAAATCTACTAAGTCTTTGGTGATTCATCCACTAACTTGTTTTTAGGCAAAAAAGCAAAAATGTTTTTTTTTTGTCTTACCTTTTACTACTTTTACTAGTACTTCTCAAACTTCTGTGTAGCTATATTGCTACGGAGCAGCTAGCATATGCTGCTAACAATTGAGAGGAAGAGAAAAAAGAAGTAAAGAAATGGCTGACTGGTGTGAACGGCATATGGGGCAGCTCGACTTATTCAAGGTCTCTGGGGGAGAAAAGCTGCTGTGCTGACAGCCAGATGACGATATTAAGGATTTCCCCTCTCACTGACATTTGGTAAGGAAAGATCATTTGGAAGAACTGAACATGATTTATTGAAATGCAGAATTTGATTAATAAACTCTTTGACGATTAGACGATTGAACTGTCATAGCAGAATGGAGTTCCAGCAGTGATAGGGATTAGGATGCTGGTGGTGACAAAGATGGAGGGTTGGATGGGGCTCTGAGAGAACAAGGTGAGCAAGAAAATGACTAGACCAGACTGAAGATGTCACTTTTGAGTTAGACAGCAAAGTAGAAGTGAGGTAAAAAAAATTAAAAAAAAAATAGACAGATGAGTGATTAGAGATCTTCCTTATTGAACCTTATTGCATAAACTTCATCATACAGAGCCAAGAGTCTGAAGACCGAGCTTTTGGCTCACAGACATTGCCTGATTCAAGATTTTTAAAAACGTTTCCACCACCAACAGTAGCAGTATATATGTATTTAAAAAATAAGTAAATATTAGGTCTAACTTTTTAAAACATGACTTGTTAATGACTGCACAGAGTGTGTAGAGGAATGAAAAGCAAAGGTGTCCTTCTTAGGTTAAAGGTCTGTAAGAAGCAAGAAAAAGTCTTTAATGACACAAGAACAGTGTTAAGGACAAATATTTTGAGAAATTCACAGACCAAATGTATACTCCAAGAAAACAAATGAATGAATTAAACAAGGTGTTATAGCTCCCTAACATGCTAAAGACGCAAGGTGTGCATTTAAAGTTTAATGTGCTAAGCCTGCCAGGCTGCTGGCTCTGGAATAACTGAGGGCGATGCAACCTTAACAAACTCTGTGTGTTATTGTGTGTAGAGTGTTTTGAATTATCAGGGAGAATGTCTCTTCACAGCAGTGACTGAATGGCAGCCAATAATGATTGAATAAATAGGAGAGATGTGTGAAATCCCTTGACTATGTGGGTGGTGCCCAAACATTTTCACACTCGCAGACATTTTAAATTAATGCTCATAATTCATCTGCAGTTGTATAAGGATTTATGCAGCTATTTAAACTAAATAACTGGTTTACTTTGTAAGCCTTCATCTGCGACAAAAAATGAACAAATGTCACCATTTTAAAAAAATCAAACCATATTCTTAGTATACGTAGAAAGTCACACATGCACATCAAAATTAAAATATTTTTCTTCAGGTATTCTTCAGCCTCTAAAAAGGCAGTCTCGTGTTTAGACTAGAATTATATTCTAGTATATATAATTAAATCAGTTTTGATAGTGGGTCAACTAGTCAGACAAAAATAAGGTCCAACCCCAGACAGAATGCCAAGGTGATAATTTGAAATGCCTATATTACAGTTGTTTATATGAAAACACATTTTAGTTTTGCTGTATCTCACATCATTATCATTATATTATTTCCACTGTACTACATTTCAAAAGTAACATATGAAATATGGAAAAGAAAGACAGCAGAATAATTCTGTAACTCCTTAACCGAGAAGCTGAGACATACAAGTGGATGTATCATGTTCCTGTCATGGGTGTGAATGGTGGTTCGGGCATCTGACTAGAAAGCCTCCTGGACGCCTCCTAGATGAGGTATTCAGGACATGTCCTACCTGGGAGGAAACCCAGAGCAGACCCTAAACTCGCTGAAGAGGTTTCATCTCTCGGCTGGTTTAGGGACGTCTCGGTGTCCCCCCGGATGAGCTGGGGCTTCTCTCCTCCGACAGCTGCGCCCGTGGCCCAAACCCACATAGGTGGCAGAAAATGGACGGATGGATTGTAATTCTTGGTCACTTTGAGCTGGTGTCAATTTCACTTCTTGTCTTTGCCAATTTTACCTATTATTTTTCTGTCATCATTATTGACCTGCTTGCTAATATATATTCCTAATATTGATTAGCTTCTGAAGGGTTACCATAATGTATATAAAGGGGGAAAAAAGGCAGAGGTTGGCATCTTTCTCTTTCTGTCTTCCCCTCTCACTCCATCACCACAGCAATAGACCTTTGTTACTTTTGCAGTTTTGTTTATTAATTATGAGTTGAGTTGGGTGTCGTCATCAGTCCTTTTTTCTGTTTTGCTTCTCTTAGTTTAGTGTTGTTAATATATATTCTAGGGAAGAAGTCTGAATCTGATGTCCCACTGTGTAGTTTTTTCTCTTTTTCTTCTTTTTTTGTTTGTTTTTGCCAGGGCTCCCATTTGTCTTATTTGTGTTCTTTGTTTTTCTTTCTAATTATCTACATTTCTGCTGTTTAAAGTTTGTTGAACTGCAGCAGCTTTGTGCATTCTATGTCAGGTTCGTTCATGGATTTAGGGAAACTAACACCCTCATTTAAAACCGTCTGCACAAATCTGTTGAGTTTTTCCATACCTGTTTTAAATAATTGTTGCATACTGTATAGTGTCCAGATAATCTCTGTGCTAAAGCTTTCAGGCCATATTTCCCTGTCTTCTCTTGTTTAAATTATTCCTTGGGTTTTCTCTCTGGCTTCCTCTGTGTAGTACCTTTTTTCTGTACTTGGCTGTTTCTACTTTGGGTTCCGACTTTGCCCTTTTGCCTGCTTCATGTCTGATTTGTTTGCCCTACTGACTGACCTCCCGTGTATGGCCTTAAGCTTGTCGATTAAAGATTTTGATTTTTTTCCCTAAGAACCCCTTGTGTCCTGTATTTGGGTCCTTCCATCCTGTGGGCCATTACAGTAGTATTGATTGGGGTTACTTTGTAGCAGCTTGTTGTCCTTCGCACATGATTTAATAAAGGTAAACACGGTGACTGGTCGTGCACTGCAGGCTTCTGCTGAACTTTTCAAGCTGCAGATTTATCAGCATACACTAACTGCTGCCTTCAGTTGGCTGTAGATTTAATTAATTGAAGAATGCAGCATAAAGCAGCTGTGGAAAAGTACTTTGGTTCAATTCCCACCCACCATACAGATCTTCACACTCTTTCTTTCCAGCTTGGCTAAAAACTGTTTTCTGTTCTGAGCCTTGAAGTCATGCTTGCATCAGCTGATTAACATTAGCTGCTTTATCCTTCCTTCACCACAGGCCTTTTCACAAAAGATATTTTGGCATACCAGCACAGCAGGAAAAGGACAGGTGTGAATACCAATGTGAATGATGACTGAATTCCAGTTAGCTGCTTCAGTTTCAGGGTCCTTGCATTGTGTATTGACATTGTTGTGGCTTAATGTGACAGAACATCCAAGAATGATTTGTGTAAAAAGTTTGCTTTGTCTAAAGTATATATATATATATATATATATAAATATATATAAGCTGTAAAAAAAAATAAAATAAAAAAAAGCCAGGTGGCAACTAAAATATAGTCTATACATTTGGGGCATCCGTATAGTTATATTTATACCATAATGCTGCTGCAGCTCCATTCACCAGCCCAATCTCATCCTAATGTGCTGAGCTGTTGGTGTTGATGATTTAATTAAGTCTTAATGTCCATATATATTTGCACAAATACCATATTGAAAATAAAGTTGCAAAAAGATTGTTATATATCCTATGGGGGCTCCACAAAAATCGAATCACTCCATTAAAGTGGCATAACTTGAATCAGCGTGGGTTTGAATTGTAAAAAAAAAAAAAAAAAGAAAAAAAAGACAA
>VUQG01027658.1:60193-75107 GCA_015106755.1 Etia nguti | reverse complement strand
TTAAAAATGGGCCCCCCCCCCCCCCCAAACTGTAAGACAGATACTTAAAATCTTGTGGCAGTTGTTCCCTTCGAGTTAAGAGTGAGTAATTCCATCATTTCTTTTTTGGCACAGAACCACAACGTCTGACTTAGAGTTGCTGACTCCTCTCATAACCGCTTCACACTCTGCTGAAAACCTCTGCAGTGTCTCCTGAACGGCATGATGTGATGAAGCCACCGGAGCCACATCTTCAAAGAGCAGAAGCAATTCTGAAGTCTTCAAGCTAGACACTCTCATCTGCATTGCTGCAGCTTGAGATCTTGTCAACAGAAATCATAAGCAGGACCAGAGACAAGGACAACTCTAATGGAGCCAAACACCCACAGAAAGCATGCTTAACTTCCTGCCAAGAATAGTAAGACACGGCTTTCATTCCAGCTATTTAATGACAGCACATATTCATTCCCAGGGCGTCAAATACTGCCATTTTGTCAGAGCCGCTGTCATCTCAAAATATGCAAGAAGTGCTGTCTAGCTTGACACCCCAGGTTATGGCAATGGTGAGACAGATCACTCACTCCCAAATTTTTTTTTGATATGAATGTTGATAATGGATCTATTTGTGCTACATTAAAATGCACTGGGTGAGCATTATTTTTCATTGTGTAGGGTCAGTGCTTTGAAATAGCATATTTTAACCAGAAGTCTTTATTACCCAAGTTATTATTATTATTATTATTATTATTAGGAATAATTAGAAAAAACAAAATGAAACTCCACAAAAAAGAACACAAAATACGTTTTTTTTTTCCTAACGTTTTAAATCAAGAACATTCTCTGTACTTCAAGGCATTAACACCAAAGGAGACTATATGGATATCTCTGCAACTTTCATAAATCCTCAAAACATCTGTTGACTGAAGTGCAGTCCTTTGCAATATCTAGTTTATTTAGTAATAAATAAACTTAATGCAGACATTTTTGGCCTGAATTTAAAAACAAAATGTCCAGGAAGAAATAAAAACAGCTTTGACGTTGAACCTTGCCATTCATTACTGAATCTATTTAACTGGATTTGAAAGAATTTTATTCATTTTACGCGGTTTCATTGTTTATTACTCTCCCACTGACCGAGGGATCGGTGGTTCTAATCTTTCAACTGCTACATGTAAAATGATTGAAATCAGGCAGGTTTACGTATGCAGCTGTAATAAGAAACGTATCTGCATGCAGCTGTCATCAAGCCACCTTTATGCCTCAGCCTACCAATTAAACATAACAAGGTATGTAGCGATTCACCTGTTTGTATTATCGGCCTCAGCAGACTCTAGCTTTAATGTTGCTGCTGGGAATTGACTGCTGATTGGAAACGTGAACTCCAACAAGCACACAGACAAGTTAATGTTTACATCAATTCAGAAGATATTATATTGACTTAGATTAATTTCTCAGAAGACCCTAACCTTAGCCGTAAGTGCTGCTTGTCTATTACTATCTTCACTCTGATTCTGAACCAAGACTACTTCTGTAAACAGAATTATGTCCCCACAACATGACCAATACAAGTACGCATACACACAAAGAGCAGAATGTTGTAAACAGTTCGCTTCTAAAGAATTAATTCAAAAGTGTCAACAGACGTTGGGGCATGATAGTGGGTCAGCATTACGCTGGCTAAAGAAGATGCAGCCGTTTAATCCTCGTTCCCAAACACGCGTCCACAAACCGTTATAACCCCAAACAAAAGTGCAGGTGGACCCATTCACTCAGCTGTGAGTTAAGGTTAAATTTTGGCAAACTGTTGAGGAAAGATGGACCTTTTGGGGTATTTCTGTTTCTGCTTAGCAGCATTTACAGAATCATATTCAAATCCTCCAGCTTTTAAATTTCATCCATTTCTATAATTACTTTTGGTTTAAATAAAAAGAAATTCAGGTTACACTGAAATATCAAAAGTACATTTATTTTCATTCAGTTTCAAAGAAGCCTTAGAGAAAGGCGTTTCCAATCTTAAAGCCAATTGAATACCCATTTATGCTATTGATTATGTGTCACCGTGTGGCTTGAACCAAACTCTCACATCTCACCAAAGTATTTCCTCAAATGGTGATCAAACAGTTGTCACAGCACTCAAGTTAAACCAGGATTTAAACAAATTTCATCAACAGTACAGATGGCTTTTCGAATCAAACGTTCCCCCTGGGCAAAAGTAAAAATGAAAAGTGCACAAGCCTGTACATGACAATGGACGTGCAGACCCTCAATTTTACTGACCATGCGCACTAAATGTGCCTGTCACAGTCATTGTGAATAAATGCTGTTATCATCTGTTGGCAACAAGCAAGTTGCCTGCAGCTAAGGCAGACACAGAGACAAAACAAAATATTATCCTCCCACAAAGCCTGAGGCAGGCAGAAAACACAACACCCGCGGTCATACAGAGCGTGTAAATATGTTTATTAATAGCTATACATTTACACTCACATATATGTACAGTAATGCTCACATTTCTCCTGCCCTGCATACACATGTTTTATATCAGCATGGACAGAATGTGGCAAGATTGATGTAAAGCCCAATAATGCAGGTAATATATTATTCATGTTCATAGGTTGGAGGGGGGAGCAGATTTTCTTATTTCTGAATTCCTGTCTTTTACCTCCCTGGGTTTTGCAACATGTATATTTAGACTCGAAAGAAAAAAGAACTTAAGGTTATCCAAAATTCTCAGACAACCAAAGTGTGTTCACAGTCCTACAATGCAAGATGGTACTGTAGTAGGTGGTTTTATTATTTGTAAAAAAAAAAATGGTTGTAAAACTGCAAGGAAAGATCAACAAAGACTTCACTTACCAGATGTTGATTTTGTTCCACCAGTGGAGGGCCAGAAGAAATGAGAGTCTCAACTGAGATTAGAAGCAACAAAACCCTCAGAGTGAGTGTTCACCATGGCATGGTCAAAAACTCAGGTACTGCCTTGTTAGCCAGCACTGGAATCTTTACCTGGATTTCTGCTACTACAAGAAGCTTAGTCTTGTCCACATTGAGATTTATAATGCCGACATGATAGCAATTTTTGATAGCAATATGTGGTCTCTCATTTTCTATTGGAAAGGTCTCAAAAGGGGGATACTCCTCTGTAAAATAAAGAGGGAATTCTATTGGTGGTCTTTGAATTCTTTATCTGGGATTACAAGGCTAAACATAAACTTCCCAAAAGCCAAATATTTCTGCATTAAAATAATAAGCCTTTGTCATTTTCTTATTAAGCTTCTTGAAAAAAGAGAGGATTTTCCATAGAGGGAGGATGTTGGTGTTGATGGACAGGTCCATAAAACACAGAGTTTAAACAGAAGTTCGCTTCCTTAAACAGTCACAGTTCTTAAAATAATCAAAATTATGACAACGCAGTGACCTTAAAAAAAGTCAAATGACGATGTACACAAACTCACACAATTATAAAATATTTTCTGCCTTGTGTTCACAGAACTCAGAAAATTTAATGCATGTGAAAAAAAATGAGTGCACGGCTATTGTAGTGCTCAGAGTAAACAGGAGGCTTCTATCAAAAGGAGAGCCCATTTTAGTGTGAATTACAGCTGCATCAAAAAATGCACATTTATCGGAGTATTCATGACACTGTCATTACTGTTAAGTCTTAACGGCATGCACTTAAAATGATCGAAGGCCTTTGTCAGCCGGATAATATCCTACTCCCATCATGTTTGTGTCACTGAATGGACCGCTTGGCTCCATGTCATCAAATGCAGTGTGACAGTTAACATAATAGGCGTGCAATACTAGACTATATCATTTGCCAATTAATTAATCCAATAGAGCCTAGCTAGACCTATTAAATCCTATTCTAATTAATCAGATGCCACCAGGATACTCTGTCACTTACCCCAAATTTGAAGGATAATTACCCAAATGGAAGCCAGTAATGTCACTGCAGAGATTTTTTCCTAATGATATCTGCTTTTGAAAAGGGAAATGAGGCATGTTCCTGCATATTTTCAGTACAGAAGTGACAGATTTACTAGGGTACTGATAAATCATGGCTAAACCTTCTGAGAGGTAACAAATCTGCATATAGAAACTCTGGTAGGTATCAGGATGACTTTTACAAGTACACGAGTGGGAGGCATATTTTTTTCTGCCAATGCAAGAATGCAATTTGGTTTTTATATCAGTAACTCCTATTGTGTTAAATTTTGCCATAAGGCCCAAGGCTTAAACTTCTTTAAAGTGGTCTGGTTGGCCACAGGGAAAGGAGGAATCCCATAGAGTTAAAAGAAGACCAGGAACTTAGGTGAATATTAAGAGTCTTGTCATCTTCTCCTCTTGCACACAGTATGAGAGAAAGTTATTCAAGTACGAACTTCCAGTGAGAGGACAAGAAAAGAACATGGCAATTTAGGTGCAGCATGAGAGAAAGTGAAAAGGGAGAGAGGGCAATAACATACAAAAAGGAATATTAGTTTATTACACTGGGCCAACTTTACAGACGGCTAATATACAGCTTTTACTTAACTATACACAGATTCATGCTTGTGCTTGTGTGACTTTTCCTGGTGTTTCCTTCTTCACTGTAATATTTATGAGGTCCTTTATATTTGGACACAATATTAACGAATTCACTGTGTGGAGTTAATGTCAATATACATGTGTGACAGCTACACCAGAACCCACTGCTGTTACAGTAATTTGTGTATCTCGTATTCTTTTTGTTTTGCATAATGGTCACTGAAATGGACGACTTTCATAACAATTCATCTTTAAATATTGTTCTGAGATTTTTTCTTTTTAGTTAATTTTTTTCTGCCTGTGGTGTAGAGCTACAAAATATGGATAATGAAGTTAATGGATATTTGCCAGTCAGTAGCACAGCTTTTTAAATCTCATTCAAGGTCTCTTCGTGTCTCGCTGCTTCATGTGTGTTCTCCTGCTACTTATTGGTAGTTTGAGTGTAATAATAAATCAGACTGACCTCCTCTTAAAAACTATGATGCTCAAGGGATCTTGTTGTTCTCATTTGCAAAGAGTACCTCTTTGCAGGTAGATTTTTAAGTGTGTTTCTGCTAATTGGCTCCCCTTTGAACAACCGCATCCACTAATGACTGTCTTGCAGGCACAGCTGGAGTAGCTGACACAGGCACTGGGTTCAATAGTGCTGCTCAGGGCAGCCTAAACAAATGGCAGAACAGACGCTAGTAGGTGTTTAAATGTTCAGCATATTTGCAGGCAAAATTGTCGCCTTACAGATCCTTCAGATGCTGGATAAAAACTAGTTTGTGTTGGCTACAATGATACAGTTTTATTTCATTCTGAATTTGTGAGCAGAATTTGCAGATGAATACTAATTTTTAACACTGTTTATTTAGAGAAATAAAGACAGACAGATGGACACCCAGCCCATTGACCCCACAGCCTCCCCACAGACCTGTTTAAACACTGAATTCTAGACAGCAAAAACACAAAACACTGCCCACATCTCTTAGATGTGCTCTTTTATTTTTAATAGGAGTAACCACAATCTACTCTCAGTGGTACATAGACAGGATGCTGAGGCATGTGTTTGTTGAACAGGGAGAAGGAGAAAAGAAACAGAAAAACAGAATAGTGTTTTTTGGTTGTTGTTGTTTCTTTTAACATCCCTTAGTCATGAGTAGCTTGCTTTAAATGCAATAAAACCAGCCAAAAAAAGAAGAAAAATAACCCCAACCAAAAACACTTTTACATTTCTCAAACCACAGATAATCACTCTGCTAGAGTACTCTGAGTGAGCTAGCTAGTATACAATTGTTGTTATTATTTCTACAGGTTTTTTTTTTTATATGCATTCGTTGTGGGAAGAGATTAGAGTCAGACACAAAAGTTTGAAAAAAAGCAACACAGAGCAGCTATGGACATAATCTCATGGGGTAGGTCTGGTGATGAAAAAAAGAGTTTCTTTCTTAGTGCAATGTAAAGTTTAGGCCATATTTTAAATCAGCAGGCCTTGAGCTTGTGTAAATCTGCCCCACTGCACAAGCGACATTATAATCATAAAAAAAAGCCTTTAATCTATGTGCAAGACCACGAAGGCTGCATACCTGACCAAGACTGAATCCAGAGATGTTCCAGGTTGGTAAAACTTTCAAAAACCTCTGCTGTGACAGCTGTCACAGTTGTTGACTCCAGAATGTCACTGATAGACTTTCATTTCCTACCCATTCACAGTTTCTGTCCACTGTTATTCCATATGCTAACTTATATATATATTTATTCTGTGGTTCATATCTCACTAAGTTTCATGTTGAAATATATAATGTTGCAGATAGTCAACAATTCACTCATTGAAATTCTGAGTCTGTGATGGAGGTTGTGCTTATTCTCCCATAACATGATTAATCTATAATGTTACCTCAGGCTGTGTATTTGGAAGAGAGAGTCTTGCTTATTCACCTCTAGTGCTGCAGATACTTATTGCTATTCCCTGCACATTTTTTGCTTGACATGAATGGATTTTCAACTTGTCTCAAATTTAACCCTGCTCCAAATTGGTGCAGGAGCTCATATTCAGGAGCACAAAGGGATGGACAGAACCAGCTACGCAGTGACAGACCCTTCAGTCAACTCATAATGTTAAAGCATATTCTGTAGCAATTTTTCTATTAATGTAGCAGACCTACTATATTATAAATCCATACTTCTGCGGCTGTGGACCACTGGTACTGCTCTCTTTGCATTCCTCACTGGTAATACTAAGGAAATTAACATACTCTGTGTATGCTGGCTGCTGCTAAAACTGGTCTAATTATGTTGATGTGCAGTAAATTTGATTGTGTGCAGCTGTCTCTGTCCAGTTCTTTTTGCAAACTGTAGATGTGTTAGGCTAGAGTCTAATGAAGTGATTAGACTCAGACTTATTCTACAGCACATGGAATAAGTTATCAAGTTCTGGCTCCATGTACAAGGATAAGGGCAAACACAACAGCCACAGTTAGTAATTACCCATTACTGTGTTTGAATAGAACACCATTAAATGTTCTTGGACTCAAATGCAAATGTACAAAACCACTAATAGCACTGCAAATCAATGAAGACAGAGAGCAGCTACACAGAAGCAAAGTATTAGCAACCAGCCGTTTGAACAGTTTGAACGGAACTGGTTGTGTATTTACATATATAATATCATTGCTGCATATGGACTACACCACAAGTCCCTAGGGGTCCCCAAGTCCCAATGGGAGACACCGTCAAAGGTGGTTGAGAACAACAGGGCTAAGGTCCTGCGGGACTTCAAGTTGCAGACAGACAAGCAGCTGCTGGCCAACCAACCAGACATAGTGATGCATGACAAGGAGCAGAAGAGCGCACTTGTGATAGACGTGGCAATCCCAGTGGACAGCAACATAAAGAAGGAGCACCAGGAGCTGAAAGAACAACTGGAGCAGATGTATGAAGGTGAAGTCTAAAGTAGTCCCAGTGGTAATAGGAGCATTAGGAGCAGATTCCAGCAGATTCCAGGGACTACAACAGAGCTCTCTGTCCAGAAGAGTGCAGAATGCAGGAAATGAGGAAGCAAAAAAGATGGATGTAACCACTGTGACATCACCTGCTGGTTAGTGAGTTCTGTCTTGAACCCTTGAGCTTAGTGTTTTGAAGCTAGATAAGATGAGTGAGGAATTAAATCAAATGAGAAACCAAATGACACTGCAAGCTTTTGCCATAGCAACAAAGGAGCCTTGTCCCAAAATATACTCTGCTTTATTGTCCCCTGTGACTCTGATTAACTAATTTAAGTGTTAATTGTAACAATATAATGGGGGTTTTTTTTGTAACATTATGTTGTATTATTATATTACATTCACCTCATTAGGAAAGTGTTTACTGAATATTGATCAGTCTTTTTTCCACTGACTTCTAGACAGTCAGACCTCCTTTTGCAGCCCTCCCCGACTATTAGAAAGAAAACAGTTTTAGTTTTGGCCACACTTTTCACCCCTAGAAGTTATGCACATCTTTTATACACAGTCTATGCCCCAAAATCAAATACACGATTCAATATAAACAATTTATCATGCAAGAATTTTGCTCTGGGGTTTCGATTAAAAAAGTATACTTTTTATTATTTTGGAAAGAGGAATAAAAAGTTATTCATAGATAGGTCAGGGTGGAGCAGGTAGTTATGTATTCATGACTAACAGCAGTTGTTCTGGCTTTGACACATTTGAATGTGACAGCTTCTCTCAATCTAAATTCACTTTTTGGCTTTCTTCCAATAAGGAAGAGAAAAAAAAAATCTGTCTTTCCTTTTCACTCCATTGCTCATAGCCATAAACATTAATGAGTCAGGTTTGTGTGACAATGAAATTCCACCTTCATTGCTGACGAGCAGGCGTGACCTACCCACCAATGTCTCGGTAACAGTTTGCAGCAGTTTTGAGACTAACATAAGTTGACACCCATGGAGGTGCATGAGGTGCACTGCTGAAGTGAATCTAAAGGAACAAAACAATGAGCTGCAAAGGTTTTTTGTTTTAATTTGGCCAATAATCATTAGGAGATATTTTGGAACAACAGAGCAGGTATGAATCAAGTGCATAATGAATCCCAAAATATAAATGATTATCCACTGAATGGCCTACTTTCTATGAAAAAGGTATTTTCTCTTTCATATTAAATCTACTTTCCAATGCATGGAACTTGCCGACCGGTGACTCAAAACAACACTGCACTACTCATGCAAATATCTCATAAATACCTTTCTATATGCAGAAAATATATATTAGAGGATATACATTATTTTCAACATATCTGCCGTATATGTTAATAGCTAACACACTCTGTAACAACAGTACTTCTCACTTATACTCACACATCCTCAGCAAATGGCTTGGCTTGTTTGACAATCTACCTGTAAACCAGACACAACACAATTTCTTAATATGATATTCATTTTATGTGTGGAAGAATACAGTCACAGGATGTTTTTAGGCTCATATCCAGAACTTTTTTGATTTAGGATTGGTTAAGAAGTTGTTAATTATTCTTTTTAATCATATCTGTATAAAAGATATACATGCTATTGGGCAGCAGCTTCATTGCACCTTACTGGTGTCAGTCAGATGGAACACATCCTGATTATTCTTATGCAGATTTTTCTCGAGTTGCACATCATGTACCCTCCCCCCCCCCACAGAAGAGGAGAATGAAAGAGAGGGGCAGATTTGCATCACAAGCACTCATAATAAGCAAGAATGCACAATGAATGAAGCCTTTTTAGAGACATATGTGACATGGCAGTTCAGCCAGTATTTAAAATGAATAATTTATTGACGACATCTCAGCAACATATTGCTTCATAGATCAGTGAAATTAAGAGATTTATTCCTCTGCTGGGACCTGATGAAATTTTTATGGTGTTTTTGGATGCCTGTCAGCTTAAAGCACAAATTTCAAGGTTAATCTTTCAGATTTGATCCCCTTGAAATCAGCCCAGATTGATCTACTGTGCTGTGGAAACTGTAATTGGGATCAAACGACAATAATTCATTCTTACAGTGTGTTCCTCCCCTTGTTGTCAAAGCAGCTGCTCATATACAAGGGAAAAGGAAAAGAAAAATCTGATATATGTCACTAATATGTGGGCTAGCATCTATCACATATTCAGGCATAAATATCTACACTACCCTGAGCAGTAAAAAGCCTTTCGGGTTCACTCCAGCCTGTTTCCTAATGACATGACGATAGAGCAGTGAAATATCACCATCACTCATAAAAAGCGACATAAATCGTTAGGAAATGATTGAGATATTTTACGCTACAGCAGGTGCAGTATCTATAGATGGCCAGTAGGGGTAGTGTGTGATTTTAGTAAAAAAACTTTGGAGGCATGTGAATTTACTCATTGCCTGCAATTACAGTGGAGAACGTATAAAGGCGAGCTGAGGGGTTGCGGGGTGTTTAAAACATCCATTCCCTTATTACATATTGTTTCTAAGAATTTTCTATCCTGGAAAGTAACACACAGATATAAATGTACATTGTTTGCTCTTCACTTGTTTGTCTGTCCTGTGCAGCTCAGTGAAGGAGCTGTCCACTGCTGGTGGTGCTGAAACTTTGTTTTTTTGCGCCTCTGACAGACTTAACCAAACAATTAAAAGATATTTCCGTTTTTATTACATCCACGAGAAATATCCTTTAATTGTAAGATTATGCCCATCTAAAAAAATCTTCTGCCACGAGTTCCTTTTCTTCTTTATAGCTCTGCAAACGCCGTGCATTGCTCACTGATGTGTGTAAGGCTACCCAATAAAAATTACTGCCACCCTTTAGAGTGATTCGTATCCTAAAAATTAGCTCCAACACTTTGACCTCGGCTATATATATAAACACACCCATGGAGTCAATTCTGCAGAAGCAATATTCAATTAATCGAACTAGCCAGGCTATAAGAAAACATTAGGTTTGTTTTCTGTTTGCTCCTCTGCGGAATGTTCCTCCGTCAACTCCATCCAGCTGTTCTTTGGTTCAGACAGGCGTTGTGGCTTCTGTCACGTCTGTCTCTCATCCATCAGCCCTCGCCGAGGATCACAGTGTGTAAATCCTTTTCTCTGGCACATCAGCTGCGCTCCGTCATCGTTGAAGTATGGTGAAAATGTGTCCCAGTCGTTCTGTTCTCTCACGTTTTCCCCGAAAACGCCAACTTCTCCAAAAGTAAACTGTTCACACCGCCGCCAAATATGTACGCCGACTTTTGCGTGTCTGCATTTGTCGCGTTGTTTTATTTCTTTTCTTTTTTTTTTCTTTTTTTGTAAGTAAGGCATATCTTGTTAGGGGGTTATTTTTTTCTTTGCCTGTTTTAACCTCCAGTCGTGTGTTTAATTATCGGCTCTCCACGCGTCTTTCTCCGGCTAGTCCAACTCATTTCTACCCGGCTTGTCGAAAAAAGCACCGGAGTCGTGAAGTCTCTGCAGTCACGTGATTAAGACAGGACTGAACAGAGTGATTTTTTTTCTCTCGGAGTGTGTATGTGAGCGTTTCTCCGTGTGTTGTTGGAGGGGTGTCCCTCCTCCGCATATTTTGCTGCTTGCCATGCTTTAGACGCCGGAGCGCAGGGAGAGAGGCGAGAGTGATAACGCCGGTCTCTCTCACAGGGCTACCTGTCTTTTTAGGCTTACCTCGAGTCCCCGTCGGTTCGCCCTGGTCTTTTTGTGCCCACCTTCCTGCGGTCGGCTTGTTTTTGTTGGTTTAAAAGAGAGCAAGAGAAGGAGCGAGAGAGAGAGAGAGATAGAGAAAAAAAAACTGTGGTCATTTCTGTAGGGTTTACGCGGGTCTGGTCTATCAGGAGGAGGATCGCGGTTATTTTTGGCACTGGGTTTTGATCATCTTTCTTTCTTTCTTTTTTCTTTTGGGTGCTCCATTTGGACAGTACAGGACAGCCGAGGAGAGCTTGGATGAGCCGCCTCACTGAAATCCCGAGATGGAGTTGCTGCTGATCTGCCTTTCCCTGTGGATATTGCAATGCAATTCGGCCAAAGCGGACTCAATCATACATATCGGTAAGCGTCCGGCAAAAAAAGCAAAACAAAATAAAAAACAAAACATGTTTGGGTTGGTCAAGTGTAAAGGGGTGCGGGAATAAAGGTCAGCCAGCTTATACTGCCGTGATCAAAAGATTTTGGTGAGAGGGCGGGATAAATAGAGTCTATTCAGCTTCATCCTGCGTTTAAGAAACACTTTGACTCTCCGGCGAATTGAAAAGTTGGTGTTTTGTAAATGACCAATCACTCGACACTCACTGCTACATCTGTTTTGTTCATATTATTTATTGGTATTTATTCTATTTTGTACAGACATTTCTTTCACTTTTCGACGATAGATAGCTGCATTTATGTTGTCTTCACATCTAAACCACACCACTGCCTGCCTTTGAACCGCAGTCCTGCACAAAAAAACAACAAAAAAACAACAAACCCCCCCCCAAAAAAAACCCTATTTACAGTAAGCGGACAGGCCTGTTTCAGTGAAGCTGTGAAATAATAATGATAAAAACACTAATGTGCAATAGACAAACCGCTGAGGCTTTTTTTAGACCAAGCTACCTCTTGTGTGTACCCGACAAGCTTCAACTTTCCCCGGAACGTGACTGCAATGTCAAAAACAAAGACAGAGGGAATGTCAGCGGAGTTTCGTTTTATAGATGCAACACACATAGTGCCTCTTTGTACTCCAACTTCAAACCAGAGCTGCAGAGATGTGGAGATGCTTGAAACTCACCACGGCGTCCAAACGATCTGGTGTGTGTGCCCTTAAACATCGCATTAGGTTTGATTTGACACTTTTGAAACATATCTGCAGCCTCCGTTTCAACACGGACTCAGCAATTACCTTCATTTTTGCCCCCCTTTTCATTAATGAGCAGCCCTGTAATCTCAGATAAAAACGTCAGTGTCACTCTGAGCAAATCTCGTCTCGGTGCTACGCCGCCGCCACCGCTGCTGCTGCTGCTCACTGTTTACTGCAACAGTCTGGCAAGCAGCAGCAGGTGCTCAGTCACTGGCTTAATACAGCAGTGGGACTCCATCCAGATAATATTGGCTGGTAGTCCGCATAACGTTAGTGTACCCCAATTATTCTTCTCGTTTCCCCGAAACCCCTTTCCGTGATGTATGTGCTCTCCCAATAGCAGCTGATGCCATTTTGCTAAACAGTGGAGGAAGAGGGGGGAGGAGGGGGGCAGTTAAGCTTCAGTATTCCTCCCACACAAGGCCTACTGTGGGTAGGGTGCCATGGGTCTGTTAGGCATGATGGATATTAACTTTCAAAGTTTGACCAAAACTAGTGCAGTCCGTTTTTCCGATTTTACAGTGGTCTGTGGCGAGACCACGTCGCTCTCCGTGGTGCTGAAATCTCCAGTGAAGACGCTTAGCTTCAGGAGTAAATACGTTTAATGTAAAAATATATAAAAAGAAAAACAGCACTGTTCAGTCCATTACTTTGGCAGACTGTGGACAATAAAAGCAACGTTGTCTGCATTGGTCCACAGCAAAAATGAAATTCGTTCACCATTATCTTTCCATATCTAACTTGGGCACACATAACTACTGTGTGGCTTTTCCCCCCTTCTTACTCTTCCAAGTAATTTACTGTTTTACTCAACAGGTGCCATATTCGAAGAAAACGCTGTAAGAGATGACGAGATTTTCCAACTTGCCATCTCAGACCTGAGTCTGAGCGATGACATTCTGCAGAGCGAGAAAATCACCCACTCTGTGAAACTTATCGAGCCTAACAACCCTTTCCAGGCAGTGCAGGAAGGTAAGCGTCCCTCGACCATCCCCCTCCCGCCCTTGGAATAAATTGCCGCTGGTTTTATTTTTATTTTAAATCTTATTACTTGGGGCAACGTGTGGGACGTCAGGAAGGGGGTCATCTTCTCCGCTCAGTAACTATGATCACGCAAGAAGTCCGGTGTTTGCTGCGTGGTAATCTTGACTGTCCTGATCTGCTGGAGCCCCAAGAGAATGTTGTTCATTCACACGTTGAAGCGATGGCTAGTAGAGCAGGCAATGATGATGATTCATGTGCATCTGTGAGCGAGGGAAATAGCTATGTGTGCGTGCGCGTGGGCGTGTATTTGTGTGCGTCGCCACCTGCAAAGCGCTCTGCCACTGTACCAAAGCGAGGTGTCTTCTGTGGTTGAAAAGCTAGGTGGAAGCATTGAGTTAAGAGCACAACAGGATAAGATGTTATATGTGTATAAAAATCATGTGAACACGATCAAATGAAGTTCCCCTACCAATCCTGGAGTTATGTAATGACGAGAGAGTAATATATCTGGGTTTGCATGCCTCTTTGAATGGCAAACAATACAGTTTTGTCTACTTCTTTTGGCTTTCCCATACTGTAGGTGCCCAGAATGGACACACGTCCACACATCAGACACAAAATTAATAATGAAATGCTGAACAGACTGCAAAAGGAGATTAAACATTCTTCTGCTGAAATGAATCATTAAGACTTTAATAGGTTCCCGGGGATCTTCAAAAGCTGTTTATGTCCCCTGCACTTAGTTACCAGATCCTACTTTTGTCCCCAGTTGCACAAAGGCCTTGATGACTCATTGCTATTCATAGTGCCCCTGACAGGCAAAAAAGATGAGAATATGTCTCGCCTTTTGCTATAATTATTCCGTGTCATTTAGCTGTGGCTCTTAACAATGTCACAGATATCTAGTATTCGACTTTATATTTCCAAAAGCAAACTTAAATTCAGATGAGTCTTAACTCAAGCAGCCTGTCATTTGAGTTCTCTACATATACCAGAAGTATACAGTCATTTCCCAGCTTCTGCTGCGGAGATAAGATGAAAAATGTGTTACAGACATATGTCACTTGGCTAATTTATCAGTCGTTGTTGCTTGAGATGCAAAAATGTAGTAATTAAACTGAATGGCTAGCAAATCATCCACCATTTGTGCTTCAATCTAATTAGTGTAGTAACTCAGTCAAAGATGGAACTTTACACCTAAACTTGTTCACACTTAACTCATACCAATTACCTTAACAATACCTTCACAGTATTTTAACACAACACAATGTGTACACAAAAGCTTACAGACACACAAAGTTCTTGATAATCATTTTTCTTCACTGAAAAGCTTGTTATTTCTTATTGAAAATAATTCAGTTTATCACTTCTGAATAAACTGCCTTTCTTTACCCTTGGTTGGGTATCATTTAGCATGCTTAATTATTGTTTATGGCCAGGATCCCGCAAATTAAACATTTAAGTGGTTGATTAGAGGGCATTCAGTTTCTGGAGAGAGTTGGGAATAACGTGCAGTCGATGACATGAGAATCAATGTGCGGCCTCAGATTCTTGCACTATACACAAAGTAGGCCGGTGAAAATTGAGTGACAACTGGGATAAGTTAACCTTT
>VUQG01027658.1:43331-60173 GCA_015106755.1 Etia nguti | reverse complement strand
TGCTTTGCTCTTTTGTTCGCTGCCATCCTGCTGTGAGTGGCAGTCAGGACCTTGCCATACCATGGTGTAGAGCGAGGAGAGTAGAGGTGGGCATAAACAGGGAAGGGATGGGAGCGTGAGTGAGTGAGATGAATGAGGATGAGATTATAGAGGTGCAGGATACAGTGAAAAAATAGAAGGGAGCAAGATTAAGAGTGAGAGAAAAAAAATGTCCATGAGTACCAGCGACTGTGTGTTGGGAAAAAGAATCATGATCAAGACCTGAATAAACATGAGAGGACTAAAGAAGAACAAAAGATTTCAGTGAGGTGATGAGGAAAGTTTGCCATCTCGAGACAAGTAGTTCTAGTGTCACGTTTGCCCTTATTTGGCTATCTTTGTCCTTGCTCTGCTAGAACATATATTAATGAGGAAGTCACACAAACGCCATGCAAACAGAAACACTCAACTATTCAGTCCTCCCACGCTTTTATCATTTAAAGATGACAGCTCAAGGCTGGCTGGATATACTGCCTGACCACACAACTGGCAGATGCTGTCCTATTTATAGGCTGGAACAACTGAAATGAATGAACAGGGTGATTTCTACGCCGAGAGTGGAAGCTCACAAGCATCGATGCTCGCCATGAGACCTGTAGGGCTTATGTGCCATCAGCTTTGCATTAAATAGAAAAAACAAGACACTTAAGATTATAATTATATAAAACTCTCTACCAAAATTGAGAGAGAATAAGTCATGCTGAGGTGAATTTCTCATAGTGGCTAAATAATACATAATAAAGCAGGACATGGTTTATAGTACAAAATATTACAATGCTGAATTTCTTATGTGTACAGTATTTATCCTCACATTTGTTATGAAATTATTACAAATAAATAATTCCATGACAAATGTCAGGAGAAAAGAAATAAGATTTTTCACACATCTTAAATCTGCAACCCAGATTTCCCCTTGTAATTTAAAAATAGAAGCTTGTCCTCTGGTCATAGAAGTTTACATGGGAAACAAAGCTATATCTTTTTCTGTCTTACTTTTTATTCAGAGGAAGTTGAAGCAAGGGGACAGCAAAGTTGCCACCCTGCTGTGTCATTATGCAAATTAGAACCTATGCATATTTCAAGAAAAGTTCAGCCTGTAAGGCGGAGTTCTTTCCCTTTTTTTGCCCCATAGTTGCTGGGTGAGCATTTAGACGATATGCAAATAATGTAAACATCTTATAAAATGAGAATGCCATGCATCATAACACAACTTTGCTGCAGGTGTGTGGTCAAAATACAGCAAAGTTGCATTAAGATTCTACAGTCATGTTAGCGGCCCTGAGAGGCTGAACTTGGGCACTGTGGTAATTTGAGATAAGCATGCCAGCATGCAAACAACATTTTGACAACAAAGTCAAAGATGTTAACCTGCTGGTGGCCATAAAAGAAAGGTTCATGACAGAGCGTGCAAAGCTTTATCCTTTGGGCTCTAGTTTCATGTTTTGGAACAAATGTAACTATCGCGGCATTATATAATTAGCAAGCATGCCAACAGGACAACAGTGTGGGACTACTGAAACTTTTCAAAACTAATTAGCTAAACATACATTTCAGTGTTTGCATCGCAGGCATTCAAATTGTATTGAATGTTCAAATTGCTTTTTTTTTTTTTAGCTGTTTCACTATTTTGTGAAGTCCCCAGCAGAGATTTCCCTTACAGTTTAAAGAATATGGGACACAGTTAAGGAAAGTAGTTTCCTCCTCAGTAATTTGTTGAGCGTTGTGTCCCGCTGAGTCCTCTTCACACACCACACCACTAGTGACCCTCCATTTTCATCTAACCCCTGCCAAGGTAATGTCAAGGAGGATTTAATTCTTTGTCCTTTATGTCCCTGTAAGCCAATAGACTTCAAAGAAGTTTTCTTTTTTCTCTTTGTCCTTTCCTCTGTCCATAATGACAAAAGTTGAAATAATGGTTCCTCAGTGTTGCCATTGATAATGCAGTATCTTCCCTGTGAGTGTCTATTTATGACAACTCATTACTCGCTGTGTAAACGTGATGTAATGCTGCCCTTTCACTATTATTGTCCCTGTAAATTTAAAAATGCTACATAAATCTTGGTAACAGATTTGTTTGTGCTTTTATGTCTTTTTACACAGAGGGACGATGATCAGGCCATTTTACCAGCCCCTGTTAATTATCCAACAGTTACTTTAATCCATCATAAGCACTTCAGTGGGCTGTAAAATGCCGGCAGGTGACTTAATAAACTAATTAATGTTGTGACAGAGGTGTATACATGTTATTTATTCCCTTCAAAATGTAAAGCATCCATGTAGGCCAGGTAGGATTAATCAGCATTTGCAGAGCTGCTTCTGCGGTTGTTGGGTAATACTTGGAAAAATTGTGCAGTAGTGTGAAATATTCATTTGAAAATAAATTGGATTTTTTTCCAAAAAAGAAAATCCACATTCTGCCACTTAAAGTAATGCAGGCAATGAACTCATAGCAGATCTTTTCCACATATAAGGTTATATATATTGAATACATGGACTTACAAGGGTTCATTTTGTCACTGGGAGAGGATGCCATCACCAGAAGGGGCTTATCTAATGTTTCCTTTTTATTTGACTTTCACTTTTTGATTTTTTTTTAATCCATCCACTATATATAGGTCCTCGAAAACGCTTCCAAAAAAATGGTCATATGTACTTCCTGCTTCCTCCTCACAGTCCTGCTGTGCTATATTACAGAGTTTATTGATGTGATCATTTCACTGCTCGCACATTATTTATCTGTGAAATGTATCATAACATTTAGCTGGCTACATAGCTGTGCAATAGATATTTTTTTAGATTACGGAGAGGGTGAATAAATGCCGTGACACATGAACACACATGGATTATCTGCCTTCTTTTTTTTATCTTGAATTCGTGGCATCCTGCTTGATTTGAGCTTCTGATCGCTCAGTGAAGGATGATAAGATCCTGCGCACATTGTATAACTGAGGACTGATCATTAAAGAAGATACAAATAGGGCTCAGATGTGTTGATTTCTATAATGAATACGCCTATGCAAGTGGAAAATTTTGCATTTATGGAGAAGTGTGTTCAGTGCTGTAATATCTATAATATGGTCTGCTTGCTCCTTGCTTCACAATCCAGCTGCTCCACAGGTATTCCTTGCTCTGCTTGCCTCTTTGCAATTCATTTGACCTCTTCTGAGAGATTTCAAAGGTAAAATATTCCTTCCTTTGTTGCACGGGTCACACTTTAGTAATATTACAGCTATAACTGTTATGTAACCGACAGTGCATTTGTGTAATTTAACACACCTTCACTTCTACACGTAAGCCATTCATAAGAGCATGGGTGCCATAGGAAATGCTCTTTGGGGCCTGTCAGCTGAAAGACACACTAAAGAACATATATTCCAGAACATTTTCTTTAGAATAGACAAAGTCAGCACTGTCTGAAGAGAGAAAGGAAGCAAAAGAGCAGAGTAGAGAAGGAAAGAGACACAGAGAGGTCAAGACTGTTAAAGGCTGGATCTGCTTAGTAGGCCTGCAGATTTTGTCCTCTGTGCTGTACAGGAACAGCTGGTCAGAACTGCTCTCTTGTGGTTGGCTACTTCCGTGTCACGTAGCCTCAACATTTGCAACAGATGTCTCATTTGCTAGTTCTCTGACTCTTCTTCAAAGTAGCTCAGAGACATTTATAAGTATCCAATTATTAAAAAAAAAAAAAAAAAAACCCTAAAGACTTTAAAAGTGGTTTTGACTTTGGTGTCAAAAGACTTGGTCTGCTGATTAACTTCAGGAAAAGCGTCAGTACGCTCAAATGCCACATCTGATCTGTATTCAAAGAAATCATCTGCAGCACTGCTAAATGTCACCATGACCAGGGATTTTAGTAATCTTTTAATTTGGGTAAACAGTGTTGTGAAGTGTGGAAACAAGTTTTTTTTTTTGTTTTTGTTTTTTTTACAGTCTTACAAGTAAATACGCTGAAAAAGAGAGTGGGAGCATTGCAATGCAGATTTTTATTGTTGGCTTTTAGGGAAATTGGGAAGTTATGTTTAGTCTGTGTCAGAATTATAATATTGGTCTAATTAGAGAGAGTGGCATGCATTCATGTTGGGCCTTTGTTCATTTGTGTGTTCATCACACTCCCCATGTTGCCACACTGGCAGACAGCTGAGGGCTGACTTCAAAGTATTCTCATTGCTTTTCATACTGGCATGTTTGACTGAGGATGTTCTGGGGGGTTCATTGTGTAAAAGCCTGACTAATGGCTTGGGTCGTATGATGGCTGTTTGTACCTGAAGGCCATACGAAGGAAATGCCCACTTAAAAAATGGATTCACTTTTTAACTGCGCAAAGTACATACAAATCTTGATAGATGTTTGACAGGTTATTCCTCCAGTGATCTAGCATGTGCACTAAATTTGGCATCAGAGGATATTATTTTGGTCATTTTGCCCTGTCAGACAGTGACAGGTGAAATTTATCCTGCTGGTTCCTGTGATTGTTGTTTAAAAGACATTTAACACCTGCATTGATTTTTACAATATGACAAGAGCGTCTGATCTATGAGGGCTGGTTAAAATCTGCATCTATCAGAACACCTGAGCACATGCCACACATAACCCAACAAGCTGCCTGTAATAACCTGCACATGAACATACAACATATGTTTTCCCCACCACCGGTTTCTCAGTCCCATGTCTTATTCATGTCCCTGCCTTCTTTGGCGTGACAGATTTATAACGAGCTGTAGAGAACACTATGACAGATGTTAGTGCTTTGCTACGACCCCAAACAGCCCCCAACCACCGCTGGGGATTGGCCATCAATACTGCTCTACCTGTTACAGCGAGGGAGACCGAATGAGACTCATACACAGAGAAATGGGGGGAGGGGGGAGGGGGTTGCCCAGAGGAGATGTCCTGTTCAATCAGACTGATCTTGATGAGGCCTTCGGCCTCCGTCCGTTGTAATACATCGGAGTCCCACATGTTACTAACATCATTTCTCTTTGTACACACACCGTTATACTTCGACGTTATTGAGCTGCCTAAACGGTGCTGAGATGGCAGAGATGAGGTGGTGGGGGAGGAAGAGTGGGTGTATAAATGCCAGTAGAGGATTTGTTTGTTTGTGCATGGTGGTATGAATATATGTGTGGTAATATGCTGTAATATGTGAGCATTTGTGTTGGGTTTTTAGATGCAGGTTTGCGGATGTGTTTGGAAAGTGATTTTGTGGTTTTGTGAGAGGCAGTGTTGGTCATGAAAGCAGTTTGGTGATGGGAGCTTTCAGCTACCCCCTTTCACTCACTTGTGATGCTGACTAGCTCTGAGGGAAGTGTGTATAATTTACTACCCACCACCTGCACCATTGGCTGCAAGAAGACTTCATTCCAGGACGGAAGACAAAGAGCAGAAAATCAGCCTCAGAGTAAATCCTATTAGAGCCTAAACAGAAGTCGTCCAAAGAAGTGCTGTGAGGCTATCTCTGACGTCACACTCTTTGCAGACAGAGGGAGGAGAGAGATGGGGTTTGGTTGTGTGTGGAATTGGACTGGAAGTCTTGGTGAATATAGGGGTGAAGCAGGGTGAAATAGTGAGCAAGTGTGACAGTGAGGGTGAAAGCAGGGTGATGGAGATGGCTGAAGGCAGTGGGAAAATGCAGGGGAAAAAAGGAGCAGAGCATGTAAAATCTTGGACCGTATGGAAGACAAGAGGCGGAGAATCATTTGAAACTGCAGACTCGGCTCACTAGCCTTATTGATGAAAAGATGCCAGAATGTATTTGGGAGCCATTGTTTGCATTAGTGCCCACAGACATGACTACCAAGTGGGACCATCTGTCAAAAGAATCCCTTCTCGGTCTTCTCTGACTCTCCGTCTCTCTCACATTGCCATGGGTCCTCTACCATGGCCAGGCAACATGGATTTTATCCAAAGATGAGGCTAAGCTAGTGTGTAAGCTCTCTCTGAGTGAAATCAAAACCCAGCTTAAACCTCATGAGTAAAAGCCTAAAAAGAGTGTAAAGGGCGAAACATGCAGACACCACTGAAAAGTGGGTCAAATGTGCATCCCAGTATGAATATACATCAGTTTGGCTGAGAAGTATATTCTACAGTGAATCATCACAAGCTTTTGCATAATTACTCTGCTTTTTTGAACTCACTATGATGCTGTCTTGATTCTGTACTTACCCAATGGCTTTTTCCTTTTAGCAGTATTTGATCTAATACATCACAGTGGAGAGCAAGCTGTTAATGTAAGAATACACTGGCTAATTGGAATGGTGAGACACAAAAACACAACAAACCACTTAAGCTCTAGTTTTCTTACTTACACATTGTCTCAGCTGATAATAAGAGTTAATTAGCAGATATTGTAAAATAATGTCCTATTTTAACCAAGTAAGTTAACAGTTAGCAGTACAACCTGTTATCTAATCCGCGGTATTATCACATCCAGACAAATTATTCAGGGAACACTCGTGGGATGTGTAGGCTTAATTCCTGTTTTACTACCCTATTCATCAGCAAACCCAGCGTCAGTTTTCCGTAGGTGTAATCACAGCAAGATGTCATTGTTAGGTTTTAATCATTGCTTCAACACGCTTGTAAAATCTTGTAGCACCGAGTTTATTGAATCCCTTGTTTTTTCTTTAATTATATCAGTGTAAAGCGCATCTAAGTAGAAGGCCTCCTTCCAAAGAAACACCCACGCCACACCAACATGACCCACTCATCATATATAAAAGCAGGAATAAGGAGGTCGTCGTTATTCGTTGGTATTCATAAAGCACCCTTGCTGAAATAGCAAACAAATGATAACGTCTCTCCAACAGATGTCTTGGCGCCACTTCATAGTTATGTTTTTCACATATGTACAAATATATGAGACTGACATATTTCCATGCACAGTGTTAACATGGTTACAATACTCGGTAAAATATGAATAAATATAAAAAAGCTCTCTCTTTACAATCATGTGTTTCATTTGATCTTTCTATCTGAAATGAAGCATTTCTGAAAAAAATAAATACTGTAAATGTATTGGAGATCTCTGATAGGCTGAAATTGAATGATAAAAATTCACCAATGGGAGTGAGCTTTGTAAAAAAAAAAAAAAAAAGGTGTTTGTGTTCTTAACCAGTTTGCCTTATTTATTATAAAATAAATTTGCAAAAATGCCAGGGTGTTTTATTATGTGAGCACACATACTTAGTGAGGCCCCATTTAAAGGTGACAACACCAGTACAACTTCACCATTTACTTATTCAGAGTTTAGTTAATCTCAAAGTGTTAAGTGAAGGTCTTAATATGTTTCTTGCGGAATGACAGTGTTAGTGTAAAATATGGTGTGATCAGTGTGTATACTGTTGTAATAAGTGACATATTTTGCTACAAATTTTTAAGCTGGTATGTGTCTCGTTGAAGAGATATTGCCAGTATCTGCTTTTGTCCTGTAGCTAGCTCTCTTAAAGGATAAGCAAGTTCTTCAAGAAGTAGTATAGGATAATTTCTCCTTTTCTTTTCTTCTTACTTTTTCACTTACTGGGGCCATTTTTGCTACTGAACCAGATTTTTGATTGGTACTGCATTTCGTGGAAAGTAAAGTGTTCTCACAAAGGTATCATCTTCTTACAACATCTTGTTTTTAAAAAAAAAAAAAGATAGAACTGGAGGTTACGGGATGGAAGAAGAGTTTTCAAGCATTCAAAAAGGTTTCTGACTTGTTCTTATTTCATCTGCATGATGGTTTCAAAGGTTAATGAGGATCACTGTACTGAGAGAAGAAGATGGTGGAGAGAGCAGTGTTAATATGCTGTTTGTGTCTTCGAGCCTTCTCAAACCCAAGACATGGTGAATGATTCATTCTCTCACTTGATCGAGACAGTGAAGGTTCATCATCTCGCATTATCATGTCAGTCTGAGACACACAGTCATTATGTTGCTAAAGGATTTTCTAACTACAGTTTTTCCACTGTCACGTCAATCACAAGGATAAAAGCACATTTAAACTGTGTAAATAATTATACTGTGTCTGATATAGCATTTATTGCGTACATAATTGTGTTTTTGAGTATCTTTTGCCTGTCACACAGACTTTTGTATCTGGAAATATTTGTTTTTGTGTTTTCTTTTGTGGCTTTAAACAACTACACCACAGCTCTGCTCCTAGTTGAACTCCAGACAGTCTCCAGCTTTGTCCTGTGCTCCAATAAACACAGGCCCCAAAGGTTAGGAATTTCATGTAGACATACAGAGTTGTGGTAACATTGGAATACTTTATCTGCCCTTTCCTCTGAGGTTGAATGGTTTTAGGGAACAACATGAGTGCTATGTCCACAAACTGAATGTGTAACACAATCTAAGGATGGAGAGTTGATGAGGAAAGTAGCTTTATATTTAACTGGTGATTGGTTACAGCTTTAAGCAAGGCAATTTCTGTGCATCTATACACGGATTTAATCTTAAATTAAAAAAAAAAAAATCATAATTATGGTTTATCGTGATATTCGATGTTTATGGTACCCATAGGATAAATCACTATGCCTATTTGGATTCTTTGAAATAAGAACGCTGGTTTATTTGTGTATAGTCATTTATCAATAATAAACTTTAACACCTTTTTAACTGCAAACCTTTTTGACAAGATTTTAGCTCTTTTAAGCACCTTATATATTTTAAAATCATGCCACCAGTGGGCCAACTACTTATTTTTAATTTTGTCCTGCAACTCTTGTAAATAATCGACCACATGGCTTAAATTGCCTCTGTGACAGATACCACTTGGCTGGGCACACACTTAATGACTGTCAATCCTATTATGAATGTGACTTGGATGTTCCAGCTGATCGAGTTTACAGTTGGCAGATAAAGTCATACACTGTGTAGTGGGATTATAGGCTTAATTCTTTAGAACCAGTCACTCCCATGTTTTTCAATTACAATTTTTAAAGTTTTTTTTAATGATTGATTTGGGAACGTGATGATGCTGTCACTGTTGACTTGGAAACGCTAAACAAACAGCAGAAGAAAAAGATAAAGTTTGAAAAGGTTTGTGGCATAAAAGATTACTGCAGATCTTCCTCTTCTCCATGTAACGTAATGTAAATATAGTAAATAACTAATGTCTTTAATTACTTCAACTGCAGCAGGTTTTATCTCACAAATGTATTTACCAGAAGTAGTCTCTCATTTCTAACTCCCTCTGTTTGATTATTATATGGATGAATTAGGAATGTTCCTGGTGAGTAATTTCTTAGTCGACTAAATAAGGGAAGAAAATTAGACTAACCAACTACTCTAAAACAGAAGAAAATCCCAGTATGATTAAAATATGACAAATTAACACCTGAAAAATGAAATGTAGGGAGGGAAAAGTATGTCGTGCATTATGAAGGATGCATACTGTTCAAAAATTCATAACAACCACTTCAATAAAAGTTCAAATCTAAAGTAACAAAATGATAAATCGTCCACCCATTTTATTCTGCTCATCTGAAATGAGGGCGTGGGGGTAGCAGCCTAGCAGGGAAGCCCAGACCTCCCTCTCGTCAGCCACCTCATCATCAAACATCAAGCTTTTATTTTGAAATACTTTCAATTTGGGAAAGAAAAAAAATCTGATTTTAATAGTAAAGTTTTGCTGTTATTGCTTTTTCATATAGTCATTTACTGACAGGATGTCCAGTCACTACTGTCAAGGTTAGCCAACGTGTGATAATGCTTTGTTCTCAGGTTTGTGCCCCTCTCTGACTATCAGAGACCAGGTCTATGTTTCCCATAAACAGTATGATGAATGTATAGCTACTGTAACATCACCCACTAATTTCCTAAGTCCTGTTCCAAAGTTTCAAGATGTTTCCATTGTTGCCAAACTTCAGAATAGGACATGATAAAAACAAATGTGACAAGGAGAGGCAGGTCTGATTGTGAAACCACATGTTCATTGGCTAATCACATGACAGTCGCATGTTGTTAGCCAATGTGCTTGTGGTTTCATGCTACAGATAATATTTTATTTTGAGAGCAAGGTTTACAAAAGACAATTTCTTATTCAGTATGACCCAAAATGAGTGACTGAGCCCATAAACTCAGCAGGAAAATGTTTATAGATGCCAAGACACAAAGATGTTTTCCCATAGACTTCTACAGGACCAGAAACCACAGCTATCACCACCTAGTGGACTTCAGATAAATGGCAAATGGACTGGTTCTCATATAGCGCTTTTCTACTCTATCTAAGCACTCAAAGTGCTTTACACAACATCCAATGATAGGATGTAAGTTTAAGGAATCGTTGGTTTATTCTTACATCCATGTTTTATACTGTCTATGGTGAGCACAAGGCTCCATGTAGATATTCATGTGCCTGCCAATTATTTTTTTTTAACCGTACAGACTCGTCTGCAGATATTTTACAATTCACCAAGTGCATATGCGCCCCAGGCAGCAGACTTCAAGAATACTTCAAAGAAGTATAATAGAAATGACTAGTCGTCCTGTCTGCACCTGGCCATGTGTTTAACAGAGAATAATCAAGGTTTAAGTAGAGAGTAGAGAATATATAGTTGAGTTTAGAGTTTATACACATGATAAGTGGCTTTAAATATTTTAAGTGTATGCATATATTCTTACATAAGGGAATTGCATAATTCATTTTATCAACCATTATATAAAATTCATGTATATATGGAGCCTTTAAAGTGTCCTAATTCTCTGTGCAGAGTACCCTAGTGCCTCAGGATCTCTTTCTCTTTTCAGCAAGCGGAAAAAGAAGAATTAAAAAATAACTCTCAGCCCATTGTTTAATTGCATGAAAAGTAATGCAATGCAATAGTATTTTTCTTAATTTCTTTTAGTGGCATAAAATCAGCCTTCAAACAACCAGATTGGAGCATATCTTTGGTTCAAAACACAGAAAATGTTTTGATTAGATCCTTTTAGATATAGTCATTTTTTCGTGTAGATAAGGAAAAGGAATCTGAGAACATTTTCACTATGGCAGATAAAAAAAAACAAAAGCAAAAACTCTAAAAGATGCTGTATTTATCCCACGGAGTAACAAGATGGCTGAGGTTCTATCCAAGTACAAATTGGACAATGGTGAACACAAAACAACAAACAAAAACAAAACACCCTGGGCAAAAATAAGGTTGTGCAGGTGATTTTGAGCCACTTAGACTTTACTTTTCTCTGCTTTGACCGCAGATGCAGCAGCAAACACTGGGTCCAAGATTACAACAGAAAAAATGGAATGAAATGCTTAAAAGTGCTCCATTTTTCAAGAAACCAAACCAAAGGGTGAGCATTACAGAAAGTTTGAGTATGTAGAGGCTCATCCGTCCAATACAATAACAGCATCACAATCAGAAAAAAGATGTCTTAGAGGCACGATGAAAATATGGAAAAGATGAGTGGGAAGAAAAGAGAAGCAGATTGCCTTGAGGCTAGAAAGAGAGGCAAATTGGTGGTGGTGGTGGAGGAGGAGGTGGCAGCATTTCAGACCATGTCTCTATCTTTCCCTTTTTTCTTGGACAGCAGGAAGATGTCTATCAAGGCAATGTCATCATTTCTGGCAGTGGAAGCTTCCTCCTAGCAACACTCTGGCAGTCTGTGCAACCAGGAAGAGAGAACAGGAGAATGAGGCATCTCCCAATTGAATAGTTGTCCCTCACTGATTCTCTGTGTGCCCACTCTCCGCCATAACAAAGCCTTCTTTTAACAGAACAAAAATGGAAAGTCTTGGCCGCAGTCATGCTCATTCCAGCACAAACAGTATGTGTGCTTTTTGTCGCAATGTGACTGGGAAGAGTTCACTACTTGTTATTTTGTATCTGTGTGTATCTGTGTGTGTGTGTGTGTGTGTGTGTGTGTGTGACATATAAATCATGTAGGTGTGTATGCGCAACAAACTAGTTCATGTTTCTGCATTGGCATGTGTTGAATTGTATTCCATCAAAAACCCCATAGCAAGATGTCAAGATAAAACTATTCTATACTGTTGTTCTGGGCTTTGCTTCTTTTTTGTTTCAGATTGCTTTTGGACAGTGTAATCTAATGCCTTGATCCAATGCACTGGTTGATATGGCAACTGCTCCATACTTGAGAAAACAATTTCACTCTGTCACCTGTTGATAAGTGAAAATCAGACCAACAGACTTGATAACAGAGGTATTGGTCATATGAAAATAAATGCACAAGGAGGAACGTGAAGTTAGAATTGAAAGCATCTGTCATGAAAGCAGTGATTCTCTCTTCCTCAGTAACCCAATAATCACATAATAAAACCAGTCTTGTGGGAGACACTTGGAACATTATTTTTAATAATAATGTTCTCTCAAAATACTGAGCAGTGTCTCTTCAATTTAGACACTCTCCTTTCACAAAAGCCTAATGTGAATCTCTGTTAAGGTGTCCAGGCATTGTGCTTTATGTGTGGCCTGCAGAGCCTTTCTATCCATACCCATTCCCACATACTGAGGCAATGCCCCACAGTCTGATTGGTTGAAGTTTTTGAAAGTTAACACTGTAGGACAGACACTTTTCTAAAGTCTTGGCTTTTATCCAACGGCTGTGAAGAAAGAAGGGAAGGCTGTCATCATGGGTCAAGTGTAGGTTAACCTGTCACCATCTTTTGCTGCCTACGCCACTCCCAATGGGAAAATAGTGAGTCACCGTAAAGTCATAGACAGATTTTGGCAGAATATGATGAAAAATACCCCAAAGATAAGTACGTGGAGCAACAATAAAGACTTGAAACTAGTTTTAGATGGGTAAAACTGGTAGAAGGTGATGTTCTTAGAGTTTTCTTTTTTGCTTTGTTTTTGTTTGTTTTTTTCCTTTGCCTTTTTCGTCCATTTTTAAATCATACCTGGGGGAGATGTGAAATGAAGTGACAAAGCCCATTTGTGGAAACGTGGCTCAAAATCAGATGTTTCAATCTATGGATGCATCCTTACTGATACTCAGAGATGACAGAGAGTTACAGTTAACAACAGTTTAGCAGGTATTAGGACCAAACAGAAATACCTTCTTATAGTATAGATTTCAGTCACATAGATCTAGAGACTGGTTGGTCTTCTTGTGGAAAAGATCACTAGTGAGAAATGTGTATTCCCCAACCGGTAGTGAGTGATTGCTGGAGGTTCAAGGCAGTTGCTCTGAAATCAGCTGCTAAAGCCCCTTTTGTGCAGGCTTAGAGAATGATCAGTGACACCCTGTGAACCACTGGTCACCAGAGCAAAGAGTGTGTTCTGTCAAGTGGTCAGTGGAGGCACTGGTCACAAAGAGGCTTAAAGTGCTGGAACAAAAACCTGCAGTGGTAAAGGAAAACTTTTACTTTGAAGACAAATGTTATCTGTTGCTTTTTTGCATCACACTTTTTCAAGTTTTACTACCCCTCAGAGAAAGAGAAAGTGTTTGCAGATAAGTTGGCATCTTTCATACAAACGACAGGTGACCACTCTGCAGTCTGCTAGAGATCAAAGCAATCATAAAGAGGTTTTTTGTGCAACACCCTCTTTGTGACAGTTTAGCCAGTAACCTCAAGAAACGGCTCACCAAATGTTTGGAGAATACATTTCCCTTGTGATCAGAAATTGCCAGGGAGTCGGTGACATTAAACAGTTATTTGTTGTTTTAAATACTAATCACAATTTTTCTTTCTTTTAAAAAACACAATTATTGAAATTTTAAGTAACAAAGTGTTCCATATTGTCCCACCCAAACATGCTCTTCACCCACACTTGATTTGCTGGTGTCTGGCCAGCCTATTCAGTGTGGTATATAAAACAGAGGTGGTATCAGGAATATTTACTTTAAATTTGAGTCCTGGAAAAGAAAGAGAGCCAGCAATAATGACCAAAATCCCTTCTGAGGCCAAAGGAGAGAAAATATATCAGCCTGAAAGTTAAAGTTGATGTATGATTGTGGCTGCTGGGATTCTGGCTTCTCCGGGGATCTTTGGTGATGGTATCATTTTAGTATGGGTTTATGTGCCATTTCAATATATCAAAGGCTGCCTCGCATTGGCCTTCTTTTCCATTTATTTTGAAGAGTTTGTTTTAAATATCTCTCGAGACCACACATCTGTTTCGTTTCTCTCGTTTCGTAAGACGAATTAAGTACTTACAGTAAAATAGTTTTTGATGATGGTATTCTGTTCTGAGTTTGATAGGAATGATATTGAAGTCATTTAACCAGGATTAGAGCTGACCTTAACATAACAGCCAATAATCTTTTCTCTTCTAAACCCATTATTCATTATCCATGTCAGTAATTCCCATGGCAGGCTGTGGTAGTTCATTGTTTTGTTTTATTTGATTCACCTACAGAGAGCATTGAGACAAGCTGCTCTTTCTGGCTTTGGAACATTTGGAAAGGATTTTATTGTGCTTTATTTATTTTATTTATATTTTTAGATTAAAAATCCCTTCCTGGCACCAACTTAGTTTTTGATAGTGACTTTTGTAAAATCAGGATCATGGCACTGTTGGTATTCATTAATGTGTTTAATACAGTGTTAATACATTTGTGAGGTGGTGTGTATGTATGCTTTCCCAAAGGCTCACTGTCATCTCCTCAGTGAGGAACAGGCTTGTAGATTTTAGGATTTTGCTAAAGAGAGCAAATCTCTGATTAAGTGTTCCCCTACATGCGCGCAAGGTCTCTATAGGAAAGGTACTTGGAATGTATCATCAATAATCTCGATAGTCCTGTAATGCCTTTCAATCCTCAATTTTCAGTGCTGTCGCTGCCAATTCAGGTTTTGCTATCCCTTTAAACTAAGCCATACCACAGCTGTTCTTACCCTCTTTAATCCAACACAGCCATCAGCTTCTTTTATTGGTTCTTAATGTCAACCTTTTGCCGTATTTTTGAATGTATGTGAAGTTTGAATAGAGTTTATCCTGTTGCTGAGAGAAGGAGAAAAAAAGTTTACAATTTCCAAGCTGCTAGTCTTGTAATTTTACCATCACCCTTGATTTTAACCAAGATGGTAAAATACATAATATGCTACTATTTTACACAAAATTTAAGTCTGGGCAATAATTATTGTTAAAAAATGATTGCTGTCACTGTGATTTAGTGAAATCAGGGGTGGTATGGAGGTGGTTGATAAAAAATAAAAAAGCAGTCATGTTGTATGGACTGCTTTTTATTATTCTTTTATTTTTCGTAGTCTCATTCCATATTTTACTGTGGTCCAAATTAATGACGGTGAATGATCCCCATTTTTCCTGGTGCTATGATAACATGCTGTATGTACTGAGTTTACAACAACACTGAATCAACTTGAAGTGCACTGATGCTTATATGGAATTTCATAGCAATAAAGCTGTCAGGGTTTCAGTCTCTTTTTATGCCCCGTTTTAGTTTTCATTTAATCAGCGTGTTCTACTCTGTCCTTTGTTCTGTTTCCTGACACTTTTTTTTTTGCCACACCTAATTACTCACATCAGCATATGTGTATACCCTGCAGACTAAGGCTGCTAAAAGATTTTCTAAGCTTGATGATATAAATAACTAAAAAAAACCAAAAATACATTCAAGATATTTTCCTAAAAACTGCATAAAATACAATGTTGGATTTCAGTTGGGAAAGTTGTTAGACCCGCCACAGCTGGGGGTTAACACAGCACTAGTCACATGTATTCTGTGTGAAAACAGGTCTGTGCTATAGCTGTAAGCTTTAGATCAGTGTTTCCCAACCACTGTGCCTGATCAGGTGTGCCGTGGAAGATTATCTGGTTCCACCTAATTGGTACTCCAAGCGATCGGCTTGCGTTACGGGTGGAACAATTATATTGTCTTCCACTAGGGGGCAGTACAATTACCTGCTCTAATTAAATGGGTTGCCAACTGCCAGTAAAACAGAAAAAGACGAAGAAGAAATTGCATTCTGTGAGATGACGCATGGTGTAATAGCAATAAATAAATATTTGAAAAGAAAAAGTAGTTAATCTAACCCGGTTCCTGGAGAAAATTCCGACCCAGATGAAGGCCCTAGCATGAGTAGTGGTCAGAAGAAACCAAAAAAGGTATGCTGGGGACAAACCGAGCCAACTCCGCTATACCTGGTGCAGGGAAAAATTATCAATATGATTTTTGTGACATTTGTGTTTGGTGGTGTGCCATGTGATTTTTCTAATGTGAAATGTGTGCCTTGGCTCCAGAAGGTTGGGAAGCACTGCTTTAGATACTCTGCTGGTATCTGTAGTAACTGATTTAGCATGCTTTAACATGGGAATATAGTAGATTGATTTGACTGAACAGGGATTCAGTCCCAAGTTATAACATCTGATTGGGTCTATTTTTTATTTATTTATTTTATTCTTTTCTGACTGATTTTATATTTGTAAAGAAACATTAGCTGTAAGACTAGGCCAATACACTTTAGCTAGTCTGTTAGCAGGTTGTTAGCGGCTGTTAGCAAAAACAAGTTCGGAGGTGATGGGTCAACCTTAGCTGTGATAACTGAAAAATAAAGAAGATATTTTAAGATAATATCAAAGCTTTTTCTTAGGTTGTAAGCAGTTTACCTAAATAGTTACTTTTATTATAATGGTTGAACCTCTTTTTAATGTATTTCAGTATTTGAATGGTTTGAAATTGGCTTGATTTGCTACTCTTGACAGCTATGCTGCAAAACACTGTTTTTTTGGACTGCCAAATTGTCTTTGAACCTTTTGTTCTAAAGCTTTCTAGCAGCTTTGTTTTTTATCTTATATATATATATATATATATATATATATATATATATATATATATATATATATATAAAATTCTACTTGCTAAAAGCTAAACCATTCAAAATGATATCTAATAAAA
>VUQG01027658.1:26276-43311 GCA_015106755.1 Etia nguti | reverse complement strand
TTATTTTTTTTTTTTTTTTTTTTATATATATATATATATATATATATATATATATATATATATATATATATATATATATATATTTGGATTGAGTTTTTTTTTGTGTCATTGGCTTAAATTTGTTTACTTCTAGTTAATTTCAGTGTATTCTTTTCCTGCAGCCACTACAACACTAGGGTTGGCCATTGTCAGCATTTGGGACATAACCTTGCCTTTAAAAATATCAAGTAGATTCATTTCTTTTAACATGTGATGGGAATTGCAGAATTATAGACAAAAAAAAATCCTATTCATTGGTGTTTTATGTTTGATGCAATACACAAGTACACACATTTAGTTTAGCATCATTTAGTTTCAGTCTACTATCTACAATCCAGGCCACTTCCAGTGTCCCACCACCAGAGGGTTGGTTTGAAGTACAACAGGCTGCACATTTTAAAGTTCATTTTAAAAAAACTTGTATTTATCTTTTTAAACACTGGCACACAGATGAAAACCTTGTGGTCATTTTTCTGTAGCGTCTAATAATCCAGTAGATAATTCTTATCCAAACATTGCTCAAAATTTCAAGTATACAAAATATTTGCTTTCCTTCGTGAGTGCTAAAAGTCATACCATTAGCCATTGCTGGGCACTTTCATCTTCACCCTGAGGATTCTATCTCATGAGCTCACTCCTGCACCTATGGGCAACCACTGAGTCTCTGATGATTTGCGCATTTGCTATTTGTACACAGAGTAGGTTAAGATATATAGGTGTCCGATCACAGAGCCACTAGAGAAGTCAGTAACTACAGGGAACAAAGTTCTGCTCATCTTGTCCCCGGAGCTGGCTCATTCTCATCCGGATCTGGGCTCATTCCAAACCTCTTCATGGCTTCACAGCATAACAATCCAGTGATTAAGTCTGATCAGCAGTGTTTGAGCAAAAGGATTTGGTCATGCTGTCTGAACTGATGATTCCCTCGTTTAGTTCCCCGTAGGGATCCAGCTTCTAAATGACCTCACCTCCCTCCCCTAAAAGCTGCAATGATCAAAGGCAGGGATGTCTTTCTATCCACTCAGCAGAAATCGCTTGAGTCCAGAGTTCAAGCCACACAATTAATAAAGATGCTTTGAAGTTCTCTTTTATTACATATAGGGTAATTCAGATAAGATTATACCCATCCACGAGCATGAATTAGTGAATACAGTACATGCCAGGCACTAGAAGACACTTGAAAACAGTCACCCGGGGTAGCACTCTGCTGCAGCAAAGTGCTTTTAAAGTAATGTTATTACTGTAATAGTAATAAATAAAACATTTGTTTTTAGAGAGGTAAAAAAAGATTTGATTATTTTTGTCTCATCTATGATTTGTATACATTTGAGAGGTTAGAAATTATTCTAAATTTTGCTTATGTTATGTGGAATCTAGCCTTTATATTACATTAAAAACTCTAGTTTAAATGTATTGCACTTCACAGTAAGCATACAGGAATGATCATTTTTTTGTACATGACCTCCTGAATGAAAATGCATTCATTAATTCATCTAAGACCTCATGCATGCCATAATGGAAAAACAATAAAACAGACAAATAAACAAATAAAATGTCAATCATTATGGTGATTCATGCACTTCATTTAAAACTTCTCCATGAAGAAATGTTGTCTCGTTATCAAACATTTGGAGTTTAACAGAACCCACATTTGCTGCTATTACTGCTCACTTTTCTAGCTTGTTCCATTAACTGCAGACATGATTAACATGATTAACAACTCATGAAATTCCATAGTTGTCGCTTCTAATGTACTGTTGTAGCATGAAAGCATCAGTTAACTGATGTGTACATAAATTGATGAACTATGAAGTGTAGGGAAAGCATATGTTTATGAGGTTTTACAAGAGTTAATAAAAGCATTTTCAAATGTGAGGTCTTGTTTGTAGTAACATTTGTTATGCTCAAATATAGAGTGGCAGAGAGGTCTGTCTTTCACATATTTCACATACCGTATTTTTCGGACCATAAGGCGCACTGTCAATGAACGGGTCTGTTTTCATTGTGAAACCTAGCCCCACCCTATCATGTGATTTCCTGAGGTCAGAAGACCCAGGAGGTGAGTGAGCCATCTATAATCCAGTTTTGAGATCCCTTCCCAGACGCCTTAACGCCCACTCACATCCTGGGCCTTCTGACCTCAGGAAATCACATGATAAGGTGGGGCTAGGTTTCACAATGAGTTCACCCGAAACCTTGGCTGATTGTGACCTAGACCCGTTTTCACACCTTGGCTCGTGTGATTAGGTAGAGGATCATTAGGAGGTCTATTGCCCCCCTTGGGGGGACACTCCCATAGGGCTTAAATCTGGGACTCTTCACCATTTGACCTTAGAACTGAAGAAGCTTCTCGGATGAGAGGTGAAACGTCTTCAAGCAACGTAAAGAAGTCCAGACCCTTTTTTCTTTCCAAGCTCCTTAGACGACTCAATAAATGCATACATACTATATATTGTATGTTTTTAAACCCAGTTACATGTACAAAAAGCAGAAACAGCTGCTGTTTATTGGTGTATATATTTAGTGTCTCACATCTAGGTGCCTTCCTACAACGTAAAACAATAGTCAAGCTCATTACATGTTTCACACCTGGCAATTAAAATTGGCTTTGATGCTAAGAAAGTTTTTCCCACCCACAGTTTGGCACAATGCAGCAATTTTAGCATCTTACTCACTCTAGTATTCACATTCAGTCAATGGAGATGTCGCCTCTTTGGTATTTACCCCACATGCTTCATCACAAAGGACAAGATATAACCTGATGAGTGTGACCTTTCCATCACACTGGGTAATTGTGGCAAAAATGGAAGATGACTTTTTCCTACATCAACAGGATAGGTGATTAGTTGCCTGGCAGCTTCTTCTGGGTGTTATTGTTTTTCTTTTTGCTTGCCACATGTACAGGCCAAGATAGCGATAGGAACATACTGAAGCCCCAACCTCCAATTTAGAGTTCTCCATCTTTCTTGATGAATACAGATGATCGTGCCAAGAACAGAGAAAGGAGAAAGCGCTTCTTTTTCTGGTGGCGGATTTGTTCATATTTGTTTTGCATTTTCTTCTCCTTTGTCCATGTTCAGTCTCAAGAGGCAGTCTCATTATAGACTAAATGTTAGGATTCAGTCCCTCTTGTTTTCCCATTACTTCCTTTTCTATCTATTGCTGCGTGTGTTACACTGTCTAATAATGTGCTCTGTTTCTACATTTTCTCTCATCATGCATTTCCCTCCTCATATGGATTAGTTCTGGGGTCGATTTCCCTGAGGGTTGGGGGTCTTACTTGGATATTAACTCTTCCAGTATTACATATATAACAAAATGAGTTGCTGCTAATTAATTTAACAGTTTTCCTCTGAGCATGAACTGCCTTTAATTCATGTGATGCTGCCAGTTTTCGCTCTTTCTGGGGCAGATGTACAACCTGCATAAATATCTCAAACCCTTTCTGCTTACGAGGGAAAATAAAGTACTGGTGTTGTGCCATAAGTTTTTTCTGATGTGATTAGGCCTTCATTAAGGGATATATACACCCAGAATTATACGGTTTATGTCCAACAAGACTCTTCAGTCTCCCACACCCAGCTTGTGAGTTGGGCACAAAGACAAACACTTACACAAACTTAAACATTTTTGCTTTTACACATTGTTACATGCTTTTACAGCATTACACCCGCTGAAAGGGGGTTTCGTGAAGTGATTTTACAATATTTTAACTCTCTGACTCAGCCGCTCTTTTGCAGTCATTATTGTGTTGTTTAAAGTTGAGCTAATATTTGCCCCGAGTTATTAACCTCATTGTAAAATTCACGAGGTCTTAACCTTGCTGTGTGTGTTTTTGTTTGCAGGCCTTTAAATGATTTTAAAGGCAAATAAAAAATGCTGAAAAAAAGTGAAACAAATACATTTTTTAACACTTAGTGACCCAGATTTTTAGGAATTGACATTTATATCATAAACTAGTACGGGGATAACATGATTTAGGTCACGTAGGGGTTAAAAAAATTAGATTGCTATTGCGTTAAATCCCGTCAAAAGGGATAAACACATCCTTTAGGTTGAGAAATGGGTTGTGATTTATATACAGATCATGCAGCCATTTGGTATGGGCTATTATCCTGCATATGATTATCATTATTCTCTTTTGCCTCTTAATCATGGCAATCTCCCAGGGTATGCTGGCAAGGTGATCACATTTAATCTGGTGGTGTAAAGTCCACTCCACAGAGCTTGTTTTATCACTCAGAAGAGGTGGCTTGCATTATCCAAATGAAAAACAAGCTGCAGAAGAGGCTGATTTGTCACAGGCTGATTAGACCACTCTATGGCAGGCCTCTTTGCTCGTGCATGAGCTCTTCAAGGGCATGGTGAGGCACAGAGGAGCCCTGTTTGCACAATAACACTTGATTCCACATTTAAACAGACAGCGCTGAAAATCTCCTTTTTCTTCCAAGTATACCTACACAAACTCGTGCTTCGAAAGTATTATTTTGTTACACAGAAGTAAGGTATTCGTTTTGAGATGATTAATAATTTTATATATGCTTTTAAAAAAAGAGCTCGAGGCTGTAGGGAGCTATTAAGCAAACAGCACAGTGGGTGTTAGGCATCAAAATTCAAAACAAAAGGAGCAGAACAAATGACGAACAAGGGCGTAAATAAAACACCCATCCCCATTCACTTATTTATGAATCATGCAGAGATGTCAACAAAGCCATGTTGCTCATTGTGTTTTTTTTAGACAGCATGTTGTGAAAAAAAAACAACTGTTCTTGCACAGGTTTTTATGTAAGTTTATAGGAACACAACCCCAAAGATTTGATTTGTTTTATTTAAAAAAAATATATACAGGGATGTGACGGTGTATGACTCACCGCTGACGTTCACACTGTATGTCTGTGAGTGTTTTCAGATTAGCTCACCTCATAGGTTGAGGACATGATCACTCAGTAAAACAAGACAAATTACAAATTAAAAGGTTGCATACTGCATGAAAGGGCATCTCTGTCCTCTTTCCCTGGGGGATGGACGCTTGTATAATCCATTAAATATTTCATGTTGGAGGGGGTCATTGTTCTCCCTGGAGCAATAACAAACTCAGCCTCCCTAATTACTTCTCACCCTTTTCTTCTATTACAAGACAACAGGTAGTGGAGGTGAAGTTGTTACTGTTCGTATTCTTTCCACTCTCTGGGGTCACTGGAGACCGAGGAGTGATACAGTGAGTAAAGAAGACACTCCTAATCAAGAGGTCTATGTCTCTTGCCCTCATGTTAACAAACATCTGGATCTCTTCTGCTTAAGCATCCTTGAACCAAAAGCCAAGTTTCTGCGAATTTGACAAGTGTTGAATTCCTGCTGATAAGCAAGAAAACACTTAAGCCTGAAGGATTTATTAAGTATCAAATTGTAATTAGTCACTCACGAATCCTGTTCATTCATACATTAGGCTGTCAGTCTGTAACATGAGATAAAGCAAATACTATGAAACTCTCTTGACATCTGTTAACATTTCATCTGTAAATAAATAATTATATAAAATTGCACTTTGCAATCTAAACACAAGTAAACGAGGTCAACTGAGACAAATTCTCTTAAAAAATGCTAAATATTTAATCACTGTCAAGCAAAAATAACAATAGTGGTCATTTGTGTATCACTGCAAATTAAACTATTTTGGTTTCTGAACTGAAAATGTCATTTTTAAATAACGTAAAGGAAATATTTTAACTGCTTTGGTTGACAGACAAAAATAATGTCAATAAAGAAAATAATTGCTTGTCTATTTCCAGTCTAAATATGTGGCATCTTTTTGACCCCATAATGATGCATATACCACCGCTGAGAATGGTGGGGAACAAGGAACTTTCCCCAAGGATATTCGGACACCTGGTCAATCCTGTCTGGGCATTAGACTTAATGAAACTCTTCATGCAGGATCTCCAGCAGTTCTTTCAGATGAGCCATGCAGCAGCAGACATGTTACTATGGAATGAGCAGAATACAATGGGCAGAGTTTCAAAGGGTTCATTATGCAGTGTTTTGCAGTGAGAAAAAAAATAGAAGAGTTTTGTTCTCTTTCTCTGCAGATCCTCTCTTGTCAGTATGATCTTGAATCTTTACAGGGTGCTGATGTTTTAGTCACACGACTTTCTAAATATAAAGGGGAGGATAGAGAAGAAGGTGGTGATTTTCTGTTTTTGTAACTTTGGAGAGAATTTCAAGACAGCCACATGAGGTTGGAAAGGCTTGAGGTACATGTTTTGAACACTGGTTTTGATAGTGTTATTATTTTTGACTGGTTGTGTGTTTGATCTAAAAATATATAGATAAAAGTGTTTAGATGTTTTTTATGAGGGTTTGCCAGCAGGATTAAAAGTTTTGTGAGTGTAGTTTGAAGGTTTCAAGAAAAAATACTTTAGACTGTACTGCAGTTTACTCATGAAGTCGCCAGCTTTTCTTATCCAACCTAAGAAGTACTTTCTCAACTCTACTCTTCGATGTAATTCTCCTCTACCTCTCGCATTGTTTCTATCCGTTGTTGCTAGTGACCTTCTGCTCACCCTTGGTAGCTGTGCATTCTGAACTGACATATTGACTGTGTGAACAATTTTGAGTTGATGCGTTTAGGAAATTACATCTGTGCTGTAGTTGTGTTTAATTTCCTCCTGCTGTGGTTACACTGTTCAAAATGTATTTCACTGAGTAAGAATGTGTTTAGAGTTTTTCAAAAAGATGAAATGAGATCTGCAAATTGTGTCTAACTGAGTGTAAACTGTTTTACCAAAAGAATGACTGATTCAGTAAATTGGTTTAGGACATCCAGAATTTGGGTGAGATAATGGGAGCTGTATTAGCAATTCAGAAAAACAGTAAGTGTTAAACAAAAAAAGCAAAGCTATATAAATGATGATGCTAATAACGTCACTTATTATACACGCCATGTATCTACTGATACAATGTAGCAGTGTGCTCCACTCTGAATTCCTATCACGTGTATGATGTTTAAACTTTAAAAACCACCACTCACTGATGATTATACTCCTTAATATTTATTAATGGGAAAGTCTTTCCCATTGTCTCTACGCAGCTAGTACTTTGACTTTGACCCAGTTTTGTTGGTAACATTTATGGAGTCTATACATTAACCAGCTGCTTCAGTAGTTGCAAATTACTAGTACAGGTTTGTTCCTCCTTTTGCTCTCAGAAGTGCCTTAATTCTTCATGGCATAGATTCAAGATTCCCCATAGATTTTGGTTGACTTGACATGATCACACAGTTGCTGCAGATTTGTCAGTTGCACATCCATGATATGACTCTCTCATTCGACCACATCCCAAATGTGTTCTGTTGGATTGAGATCCAATGACTATGGAGACTGTTTGAGTACAGCAAACTTATTTTCATGTTCAAGAAACCAATTTGAGTTGCTTTCAGCTTTGTGACATGGCAGATTATCCTGCTGAAAGCAGCCATCAGAAGATGATACAATGTGGCCATAAAGGGATAGACATGGTCGGCAGTAACACTCAGATAGGCTTTGCCTCACACCATTACACCATCACCAGAAGCTTGGAAGAATCCTTGATACAAGTTAGGTTGGATCTATGCTTTCATGTGTTCATGTTCTTTCTACCAAATTTTGACTCTACCACCTTAATGTCAGCAGAAAGAAGGATTCATCAGTTTTTTCAATATTCTGTTGTCGAATTTTGGTGAGCCTGTTCAAACTGTAGGCTCAGTTTCCAGTTCTTAACTGACAGGAGGCCCACCCGGAGAGGTCTTCTGCTGCTGTAGCCCATCTGCTTTAAAGTTCAAAGACATATGTTGTGGATTCAGAGATGCTGTTGGTCATATCTTAGTTGTAACAGGTTGTTATATAAGTTCATTTTGTTTCTTATCAGCTCAAAACCGTCTGTTCTCTTAGACCTGGCATCAACTAGGCTTTTTCAGTCAGAAAACTGCTGCTCACTGAATATTTTCTCTTTTTTAGGCCATTCTCTGTAATCCCTAGAGATGGTTGTGTGGAAAAATCCCAGTAGATCTCCACTGTCTGAATTATTCACACCAGCCCGTCTGGCACTAACAGCTTGGTTTAAACTTCAGCTGGCCGTCTTGACCACGTCAACATGACTAAATGCACTGGGTTGTTGCCATGTGATTGGTAGGTTAGTTTTGTACATTAACAAACAGTTGAATATATATAAAATGAAGTAACTGGTGAGTGTGTATGTACAAGCCTGTGTGGAAGTCCTTTACATTTTTTTAATGACCAATAGAGGGTGGCAGATTGCATGAAAGACTGAAAAATTATTCAACTTATTTGATTTGTAAAATTTATTTTAATGAGTTTATAAATTCAAGTGCTAATTTTAAGGCTTCTGTAATAAAGTGTAGTGTTATTTTTTTTAAATCACAGGCATAATGGAAATAAAAAAATAAATTCTGATCTGCAACCGTCTCATAACATCTGATTTTTTTTTTTTTTTAAAAAGCCAAAAATCAAAACAGCAGTAAACAAACTATGAAGTGACATCATAGCATGTTTATGCTTCTTTTACAGCGTTTTTTGTTACAAGTATTTTACCTGCAAATGAATAACTGCTGTATACTGTAACATGCTGTATACCTAGGGATAAAAGGAAAGCAAGCAAACTTAAGTAGTTTATAAACTGCACATGAGCATCAGACAGTAAAACAAAATAAAATTATGTGTAGTGAATTGTGTTGAGATCAAGTAACTTAATAATAGCCCTGCTTCTGACAGTGACGAAGTGAGTGATGAATCTCTGTCCCCTGTTGAGATGGGCACACAGGTAAGTTTTAGTATGTAGTGGGCTTGTTGTGTGAGGTCAGGAAGGGAGGTAATCTGAGATTACCTGTCCATAAATGATTTTGTTATATCACAATTCCTTCTCACTATTTTCCTCTCACTCTTTTGCTTTATGCATCTACCACTAATTTTTTTGTGTTAATTTGCTATTAAGCACTGTCATGCTAACCCCAGAAATTAACCTTTTTCTATTGAAATGACAAAGACTTCTATTTGTGATCTAGCTAATAGTATAATTCTCACATTTCATAATAGATGTACTGTACAGAGAAATTGTCGAGCTCCCACAGAGTCATAATTCTGGCAACAATGGGGGGCTGCTGGACAATAAAAACACGTTTCTGGATTCCAGGGGTCATGTTCATAAACATAAAGCATCTGAGGGCAAATTCATAAAGCCAAGTGCAAAGAATTGTGATAAAACCTGAAAAAAACCTAGAAATTATGTTTTTGAAATATTTCCCCTCAAGTCTAGGAAGAAACAGTTGGCAGAATGTTAAGAACAGCAAGGGAGACTTCTAAGAAATACGATTGTAAATAGTAAACAAAATAATAAAAATGCACAGAAATAAGAAAAATATTCTCCAAATAGAAGACAGAGTTAATGAAATGTTTGAGATTGAACGGAGGTGTTGATCTCATTAGAGATGGCCTCAGATCTCCTACCCAACATTGCAAAGACAGAAATGAAAGTCATAACAAAAATCAGCTATTCAACAACAATGCAGAAAAATGCAGATGTAAAACAGTGACCTCAACGTTATTCCTCCATCCATTTGGTTTTTCTGGTTCTATTGCTGTTTGCTTTTTGTTTAGCCCTTTTTAATGGTTGATGCTACTTACATAGAAAGACCAGAAACAGAGAAATTGATAAAGGCTCAACCATTTTTCACCAGTAAATATCGAGAAGCTTAATGAAGCCATGTAGGCCTCAGTTTTCAAACATTTTGAAGGTTACTTTTTTACTGTTGCTTAAAATGTCAATATATATTTATGATACCGTACTTGAAGTTGTATTCTACAAAGAAGATAAACTGAATTCTCTGATTAGCCTGTCAGTTTTATGTCTCCCCATATGAGCCTATGATCACAGAGATCAGTTTTTTTTTAAAAACAAATCCTTTCATAAAAACCCCCCACCTCACAAAAGTGTTAACCCCATTTCAATACTGAGATAAAGGTTTTAGTCCATTTCTAGAACTCCTGGCTATGGATTTTTTTTAGGTCTGAAGTTAAGTCAGCAGTGCTCTGAAGCTGTTTCTACACACTGGCTTGGAGAATCAGTTTAGGACATTTTCCGAAGGTGCCCTTTCTCACACGAAACACAAAGGAGATATAGAAATACTATGTGGGGTTCAGCTAGCTCACAGCTCTTACTTGCTTGCAGTTAATTCACAATTCACATCACACAGACTTTGTACTAGCTTAACTGGCAGAGTAAAGATCACTGAATGTCGGGTTGACTGAGTCAGACATTTGCATTTTTAGTGCAGTTACGCTGGGTAATGTCAAGAAAAGCTCAGGGTGGCAGTGCATGTGTGAAAATGGCTTAAGAGTATTCTGATTTTTATGTTTTTTAATATATCTTCTGATGACTTCAGCAGAGTAAAGAGAAGCCCCATAAAAAATAAGGAAGGGCATGGCTCTTAGCCTTAGGAGCCATATGCCATAACTCTTTTTCAAATTGAAATAATCCAATAACTCTAGAGGTGACAGTGTGTGCAACCCTCTACAACTGAGACTCTTGCAAGTAAGCACTGATGACTCTGTCATAATTATTTGACCAAAATGAGCCCCTCAAATACCATTTTGATTGAATTCAGGCTAAGTTTAAGTCTAAGTTACATTAAAATGCATTAAATAAAGATGGTTTTGTGGACAGTAATTAATTTTTGTAGAAAAACTCAATTAATGCATGTGCTCCTGTGAATGAATGCATTTATGATATAGCCTAAGTCATGAACACGGTCCAACTTGTCAAAAAAATCATTCATAAAACATGATCACATCCATTCCAGTTTACTCATCCCTGCTCCATCTCCTTGGTTCTCAATTCTTTAATAAAAGTGTCTCTCAGCAGTTTTACAAAAAAAAACCTCTCAGCTGATATCGTTTACTTAGGAACTTTTAGTGTCATTTAGTTTTCTAGTGGTAAGATAAGATCTGTTATGAATATGATACTGTAAACTGTCAATCTGCTAGCATTTAAGTAGTCATTTTAGAAGAACTAGAGAGGTCTATGCTCCAGAGGCCAGTGGGTTAAAGGCACTGAAGAGATTAGCGCTAGTAGCAAGGGAACAACTATGTTGCCATGAGTGTCAAAGCCATTAGCTAGCTTATCGCCTCTGCTCTCCTGTGATTAGCCCAACCACTTTTCCAACATCTTTTCTACAGACCTTCAAAAACACTTGTAGCCCTGTGCACCACTCATCTTTCTCTCCTTCACTCAGTTCTTTCCAGAGAGTGGATTAAAAAAACATTGCTGGTTAGACAGCGGGTGTTTTTGGCACCATGTTGTCTGAAAAAGTTACCTAGTGGAAATTTCAGAGCATAAACTGGATCTGAAAATGTGTTGGTAGTTGTAGGCTTGAGGTGTCTCACTCAGTTTGCTAATTCTGTGGCTGTAACTGTTAATGTAGGATTGAGAGTTGTGGCCATGTGGGGTACGGTCTATGCTTCCCGTGGATTTAATTTAATCATGCATAGGTTTTCCTCTCCTGCATACACACATAAATGCATAAATACACATTCGTACATTAGTCATGTACATATAACCACCTTAGCCATGCATAAGTAATATGTTCACCGTATGCGTGAATCTTCTCAGCTGACAGCGTAGCTAGAAGCATGTTGTTATTATTCAGGTTAGAGGAAACAGAAGGAGCTGAAAACCAAGCATATGCCATCGGTGCAAGAAGAGTCACTTTTAAATGTATTTTGCTACCAATTACAGAGTACATTTACGTGTAATTAGCGCTGTATTCTATTCTTCAGTATACTTTAATATTATCTTACATTTAAAACACCGACTGTGGGATTTATACAGTATAGCTACCTAAAGTAGACTGAACCCTGAAGTAATTCTGGTGGTGACATTTTATCTTGCAAAATGGATCCAACAACAAGTGTTTCCCTGGCCTTTTATTTTCCACACCTTCAAGTTAGAGTGAACATAGTACCTAAGATGAAAATAAAAGTATGAGAATTACTGTAAGTACCACACAGCATTTTGTTTTTCATTTTGTTTCTATTCAACTAGACTTCCTAAAATAAAACTGGCACCAGAAAACGCAGTTTTACCTTTTCTGTGCTGTCAAAGCATAAAAAGGAAAATAATAATAAAAATCTATAATGCTTCACCGAGTATGTGAGCTCACCAGATGGTTGTTGTTCTCAAACACTTGTGTTCAGGATGTGTCCATTTATGATGCTGGAAAAAAAAAAAGGTTGGCCAAAGCAGATGTACGCATCATGTATGTTGTAAATCTGCTACTCTGTACATAGTGATTGTAAGCTAGACCACAGTGTGGATGGATAATCCACTGTTGGGGATTTTAAGTAAATAGTAACTTTTAGTAATTTTGTTAAACTTGTCATGCAAGAGAATTTTTTCCCTTATGTGAGACCTGAAGTGGCACAAGTTAAAAATGAAGTTCAGGGTTCAACTTGTGGTTGCATGTCGTAACTGTAACAGTGACTTCGAGTGGCAGCATATATTTCTAAAGTTTAGAAAAACTGTGATTTCGAATCAAGTCTTTACCCATCCTGTCTGTATACTGAATAATGTGTGAAATCAGGGATGGTTGCACCATGTGTGCAGTGCTGGTAATGTGGTGTCCATATGTTTGTGGACGATGACACACTGATGCAATCTTGGAAACTTGGTTTGTATGCTACCACAGTGGATTTTATATCAATCAAAATATGACTGAAGTGCAGACTTTCAGCTTTGATTCAAGGGGTTTTAACAAATGTAATGCATTAATTTTTTAAAAATCACAGCCATTTTATACATAGTCCCCAAATCTTGAGAGGCTCAAATGTAATTGGACAGGTAATTAACAAGCAGATCTGTACTAGGTGAGGCCTGTTCACTAATTATTTCATGATAAATTAATCAGGTAAAAGATATGGAATTGATTCCAAGTGCTGAACTAGTCTTAAACCTGCCAAAGGGATAGGAAACAGGTTAAGAGTGGCCAAATCAATAATTAGGTACATTCTTAAAAGGGAGGAATGGACTAAATACGGAGGGTTTAGAACAAGAGTTACAACTAGTTACACTTAACACAGAGCAGAGCAACTCAGCACTAAACACAGCATTTGTATTTTCATTCAAGTAAAAACAATCTTTATATACAGTATAAAAAATAAATCTGTAAATGGAGGTAAAATACATGACTGTAATTCAAAAACAGTTTATCCAGTACTTTTGTAAAAGTTCTTGAACTAAAGCTGAAAGTTTGCACTTCAGTCACATCTTGATTGTCCACTGCGATGTGTCATTGTTCTGAGATACTTACTTATCGACCTAACTGTATCGTGGATCCTATAGCTAGCCCAGTGAAGCAGCAGGTATTTCAATAAGTAGAGATCACTTGGAAGAATTGAACATGATTTATTGAGATAGATAAATTAATGTATTTGGCGATTCGACTCTGATGACCCATCATGGCAGAACGAAATCCCAGCAACGATTTAGGACAGGACTCCCCGGACTCTAGACGCTGGTGGTGGTGAAGATGAAGACTGAGGCTTGAATGGAGCTCTGGCTGAGGTGTCTGAGGTGGAGACGGGGAGGAGGTGAGCTGCACAAAAGAGAGTCTAAAGGGAGAATGACAGAGAGCGCAGATTAAAACCATGCAAAGCAGAGACAGATGAGTAATTATAGATCTGTGTAAGCAAGGTAGCTACTATACCAAAAAATACTAAAATACTAATCTGGAATAAACAAATTTATTTTTTCTATTGATATTGGTTGGTCTGCTGGTTTGTTGGTGTTTAGTTATGCAATTTGAAAAACTAAACTACAACAAGAACAACTATATTGTTTTAAAAAACCATAATGCCAATGAAAATGTATCAACTTTATTCAATCTGTTACTTTCTAAATTTTGGGTTTTAAATTTGAGCCAAATACAGTAATTATAGTTTGTGATTTTATTTACTAACTGTTGAGAAATTATACTAAAAAATAGCAGCTCATGTGTATGTATAAAATTTGATATCTACAGAGCTTAACAGAGAAACAATAATAAGGGATTGCGTATTTTAGGGATTAGCGTACATGGTAAAGATTCACTTACTTTTGTGAAATTGATCAGTGATACTCATCTGATTTACCAGATTTGTGTTTGGGTGTGAGTGCTTTGGAGATTGTTTGTTGTATTCTTCACTATGGGACTAATCAATTTTAGCTTGTGACTGTGAATCACCAATTGGCTCTCCCTTGACAAAACATTAAGGCAGGCTGTTTAGAAATTAAAAGAGCTGCAATCCTCCTTACTTTTTTCTCCTTCACTTCTTCCCTTTTCACAAAGTCCACGTAGTCTTACATAGCTAAAAGCAAAGGGGGTCTGAAGAGCTGGCCGCCTATAGCACATTACTTTTTCTATCTCTATATTGATCACTTTGCTGCATGAGACCCCCTAATCATTTAGATGACTGGATTTATTAGGATTAAACTGTCATCAGCCAATTTCTGTGCTACACAGGCAATAATGTGGACATTCAAGCACAGACACATATGTGCACACACGAGAGAGATAGACAGAGAGATAGATGGAGAGACATTAATATAGGTAGAATAATTGTTGATAACAGCATGTTAGTGCAACATTAGAATTCCACTACACAGTAGTATTTTATGTTTAATTGGGTAGTCTATAAAGTTAGCCAGTCACAGAGGCTGGGATAATTGCTGTGAGTGGTGAATGCATGTGGAAAACATATATTAAGCTTGCTGTCTTCAGCCGTCTGCAGTGACGTTAGTTAGTTACATTATTTTGTCCAAAAGAAGCTGACTTCCTGTTGCATCGGCCAGTAAATAAATCAAAGTAAAACTAGTCCTGTTTACAGCATCAACTGTCTTTCACCATGATACAGTATACTAAAGAAGACTGAACAATCAAACCTCATGTTCATTTTCACTGTGCTTGGCAACAGTGTACTCTCATAAAATGAGAGTTGATGTTTGTCCAAACACCGACGGCTGGAGGTAGTAAGAAACTTCCAGCAGTCCAGGTGTTGTGCAAGCTAGTTTATGCACAGTTTGACTGTCACAGCATAAGGGCACACTTGATCAGTGAAGGAGTTGTTTGACATTTTGAGAAAAAAGGTATATTTGCGCCACATATTTTATATATACACTGAGCAGACAAAGACGAATAGGCACATTTCTCCAAATGTCAAACTGTTCCTTTAGTGTTTTTGGAAGTTTTTTTTTTTTTTCAGTTTTAATGTCAGTAAAACTCAAACAGGTGTGAGTCATTCTGGACTGAAAAACCTTTGTGTGGGTTAAAGGTGGAAGGTAAAGGTTAAAGTTACACAATGATGAAAGTATACATATGCATATGTAGATATATATTTATGCCATGTTCAGGTCACATATCAAATACTGTTGTTAAGTGATGATGTTTACAGTTTTAATAAAAAAGCCAAAAGGACCATATGAATTATTTATCCAGCAGAGATCTTGCGAGCAGTTGATCGAAATCTCTGGAGGAGAGTGCACAAAAATTGGATTAAGGAAATGCTCCCATGCTGAGTGATAGAACCAAGAACATTTTCTTCCTCTGCTTCAGCCACACACAAACGCGGAGGAGGCTGTGGCTTGTTTTCCATAATGTCCCCCATGTCAGAGAGTGGATGATGATGGTGGCCATAATATGTTCATAACAGTGATGATAGAAGGGTCAGGATGGCTGTTTTTTTTTTTTTAATCTATTGTCTTATCTACTTGCTGTTTGAGAGTAGCATCTATATTTGAGTGTTAAAGGGACTATATCTGCTTTAAGGCTATGATCTTGCACATGTTCTTACCATCATAAGCCATGAAAATCTTTCTTTTTTACTGCATATTGGTTTGTTGTGTGCATACTTCTTATATTGTATTGCTCATGACAATTGCTTTGCATTCCTCGAGTGCCCTTTTGTCTGAATAAAATACCATCCTGGGACAAATAAAGCTGACACAGATACAAACCATGAATCATGAAATAGGCACTCTAACATAAATGTTATTGGCCACTCCAGTCGAAGAATGATCCATCAATGGAATCCTTGTTTTAGCGCAGTAATATTAATAATACAATTAAGTGGAGGAAAAGGGGGTTATGTGTCAGCAAAGACACTAAAATTAGTTAAATGCACAAGTCAGCTGGTCAAAATTAAATTCTACCAAAATGATTGTCTTATATTTCTTCATTCCTCTTATTCTTATCCTACTTAAAATCCTTTTGTTTGACCAGTTTCTTCTGAGCCATCTTCTTCTGCTTGGCACAAAGTCAAGACTTTAGGTACTGCATCACCCTCTGTCAGTGTGGGTGGGGGGCTGAGATCAATCACTGTGCTTCTGATGCAGTGCTTTAGCATACAAAGAGTGCTTTAAGGTTGATGCTGATGCAGTCCATAGGGAAATCATGGGATGTACTATTTTATAGGTACCTGTAGCTAGCACTTTGAGCTGTTATTTTATGTAAACTATCCCTTCTGATTTACTTCAAGATCAGTGTAGTATTATTTTCATCACGAGTTGTGCACTTAACTCAGCCAGAGAGATAAAAGTTAACCTTTTGGATGTCTTAATTATTATCTGTCAGTGGCCAATGGTTTTAAAGCAGCAGTGGGCGGCCTTAGCCTACCATAGGTCAATACCTGTCTTGTGTTTATTTCTGAAGTCCTGGCAACTCCCCAGGATTCACCGGTGATGACATTTATCTTCGTCTTGACCTTTCTCAAGATGGCCAGTGAATCAGATCATTACACCTCAAATCTCTGGTGCCTCTGTACTGATAAATTAGTTTCCCAAAATAATATTGTCATTCTTCTTATCGCCCTTGTGTTTCCTACATATGAGAAAGTGAATTGGGTTGGTCTGTTCCTCTGGGAATAGAACCATAAGGGTAAAATGTCTAACCATAAGAAATGAATGCTTTTCTCCTGCT